>JASDQU010105490.1:44528-66378 GCA_032191745.1 Picea mariana | reverse complement strand
GACATTGCACAGCTCCAGCTTTAGATGGTGACTGAAGTTGGACACCTTCAAGACTGCACATTCACCATGGCGACTCCATTGTTCAGAATATGTTGGTGACTCCACTGGGGATGAGAAAAATCAAATGGCTATGAAGGCTATCCTAGCCAGGAGGTTTGCCCCACTCAATTTCTCAGCCATAGATGGTTATCCACATCTTGTGCCTCAGATTGATGAATGGCAAGATCTGCTGCCCAAATTTTATGAAGGTGATGATGACAGCCCTTTTGAGCATGTTCATGAATTTCATGCTTTAATGTAGCAGCTTGACATCCATCATGAAGATATATTGATGAAAATGTTCATGTATTCATTGAAAGGCGATGCGAGGCAATGGTATAGAACACTCCTTGCTTCTAGTATTTCCTCTTTGAAGGACTGTCGTGATGTTTTTTATTCTCATTGCAAGATAATTTATCCAGCCGAAAGACTTTTTGAGAATTCTTGTGAGGGGTATGCATCATATATTCAAGATTCAGCAAGTGATTCCTCTAGTAGTGATGATGAAGGGGATGATTATAGAGATCGGGACTTAGATGATGAGTTTCATAATGATTTTCCTAAATTTGAAGAACAAATGCATCATTCAAGCCAAAATTTAGGTCCCCAAGAGAAAGATCATTATGGACAATCCATCATTTCCTTATCTCCTCCTTTTCTTGATTCTTTAAGTCAAGAGGTCATCTTAGATTCAGATTTATTTCATCATGAGCATAGTGTTGCAGCTTGTCATGACTGAATTCATAGCTTACCAGTCCCTCCTATTGTTAATGAACCAATGTGTCATGATTTGCCAAGTTTTGATGACTATGAGGATGTTTTCCTTGAACAACCAGCTATCCTAGCTATTGCACTAATCCCCTCGGCCATTAATAGTCAAATGGTCATTGATTCACCTTTGTATGATGATTATGAAGATGATTTCCATGAGCAGTCTATTGAATACCTTATATTAGAGAAGTACCCTTTCCATCAAAGCAACAATATCTTGTTTCAACCCTCATGTCATATTTTTGTTGTTGAAAAAGAAGAAAAAGATGATAATCTAAGTTTAGAAGGTGAAAAACTGAGAAATTGGGACCACAAGCCAAGATATGATGAATATCCCTCACAATCAGAAGATAAGATAGAAGAATTTAGTTTCCCAAGCACTTCTAATTATGATGAACTGCCCTATCAACCCCCTATTCCTCTTGAAGACACATGCTCAGTTTCATCAAGCACCCAAGATCAATTGCCATGTGATCATATCAGAAAGGTTGAAATTAAAGAAAGACAAGCATCACCAAGCCTTTTTCCTAATACACCTCATGACCAGGAGTGGACCGAGGCTATATGCATTGAGGATGAATCAGAAAATCAGCAAGCCATACAACAACCAAGAACAATGGAGGAAGGACCTAATAAAATACTTTTCCTTTTTACACAAAACAATGTTGCAGGGGCAAGTATTGATGATGTTTTTCAGGATCCATTTGCAGCTTGTCTGCAAGCAGAAAGTGGGCCTAGGATCATTGATTTATTCAATCGAAAGTGTATTTCCAGAGGTTTCCTTGACGTGCCTTCAAGTAAGAATCATCTTTGGTGCTTAAGGAAGCACATTTCAAAGCTTCAAACAGTTGAAAAAATGATGAAATGGCTTCATTGGTTGTTTCATGTAACTTGAAAGCTTCATTTTCCCAATAATTAGAGTAGGTGTGTGCAATAAGCTTGTTGGACAAGCATCGTTTTCATCATTTTGTCAGTTTTAGTTTTCATTTTCATTTAGTTTCAGCTGAAGGTAATAGATCAAAGCAGATTGCAGAGGTTAAAGGTTGAAGAGCATGATGCCACAAGCCCAAAGGATAAGGCATTGAAACTACAAGAGTTCTTAGAGCCTCACAGGGAGGACTCTATCCCCCATGGAGCCTATGTTAGCATAAGTGGTGCTACCTACAGGCGCTACCTAATATTTCACAGAGAAAAGAATCTGCATTTCATTATTCATTTTAGCAAATGAATACAATTGTTATGGGATTTTTATTTGTTTTGGGGAAAATTGAAATTATATTGAGTTATTCTAAATATCCAAGTTCAAGCATCAAAGCACCCATGGATTTATGCTATCGAATTGCATGCAGAAACACAGTCGGGCACTACCTACAGGCACTGCGTAATATTCTGGCAGAGGCTAAATTGTGCAGAGTTATTCTGCTAGTTTTGAGTCACTAATTTAAAATTTGGGTTATGAGAAGTTGAGGATGTATTTTTGAAAAATGGAGGAGGTATTTGTTCATAACATTCCAAATAACAAAAACCTCTCTCATTTTTTCAAAATGTGTTTTTGTTTGAGATATATTGGATATAGAAGTAGGCGCTACTTACTCTGCACAGTGGCGCTGCATACTAATTTCCTGTTGCGGTCACGATTTTGATATTCGCTTTGTTGGGAGGTTGCCACATGTCAAGGAGAGTTAGAATGACTTCTCAAGGATCAGTTAGATGTCAAGGAACACCTGCACCTAAGATTTATCTCCAGCAAAGGCCTCATGCAATGAGGTAGAGACATTTCATTAATGACTTCCAACAAATTCCTGAAAATCAGCAGTTTGTTGGATTTTTGTCTCTTTGATTGTTGTCACTTATCTCCTAGGCTTAGAATCCAATGGAGGAGATGGGATTCGACCTCCTTAGGTCATTTAGATGATATTTTCTATTTAAGGAAGGAGATATCTCTTGGAGAAGGGGAGGATGAGCCAAGAGAGGCTAGAGAGAGTAGGAATAGGCAGTTTCTTATGTGTGTTCATTTGTAAGCCTATGGGCATTTCATGATTGTAAGCATTACTGCTATTGGAGACTCATGAGAGATGTGATTTCAGATTGTAACTCTTCTTTTATATTTCTTCTTATTTGAATATATTGCATATTTGAGGATCAAAGGATGTCAATGATTTATGGATCCCTAAGCAGCAGAGGATCTATTGTATTTTGCCCATCGGTCATTGTTTATATTCAAGTATCTGTTGATTCATTAAATTGAGAGGATCTTTGTTTAGTGAACATTCTATCTTATGCTTTCCTTCTTCATTTATTCCACCTATCAGTATATAATCTTGTTTTCTGTTAAGCAGCTTTTGTGCCTTAGATGAGTGGGATGTTTGTGACTCCATTGCCCATTGGTGTAGCCTACTAATCTGCAGTTTGTTGCACTCTCTCTTTATTTATCCATCTTGTTGATCCACCTATTCAAAACCAAAGTTATCTTTTACATTCTAATGGGTGTTGAGCTTACATTTTAGCAGTCAAAGTGTGACTTTCAGTGCTAATAGAATGATAATGGTATATTGATCATAAATATAAATAATACTTATATAATGTGGTTAAAAGGTTTAAAAATCTCTATTATTGATTCACCCCTCCTCTCAGTAATCCAACAATTGGTATCAGAGCAGGTTCTTTCAGAAATTAGTTTAACCACTGAAAGGTAGATCATGGAGAGCAACGGTATATTTAAAAATGGAATACCACAGTTTGATGGACAGAACTATGCATTCTGGAGTAGAAGGATGAAAACATATGTACAAGCACAAGGATTTGAGGTTTGGAAATCAGTTGTAGAAGGATATAGAGAACCAATAGTTCCTCCAACAAATGACAATGGAAGGAAACTCAATCTAAATAACTCAAAAGCCAAAAATTCACTTCTAAATGGTCTTGGTGATTCAGTATATGTCAAATTTATGCATTGCATCTCCACAAAGGAAATTGGGGACAAACTTCAAAATGTTTATGAATGAGAAAGTCAAGGCAGTGAAGCTTCAAACTTACAGAGGTCGATTTGAACAATTAAAGATGAAGGAATATGAGAATATTGCAGCTTACTTCTTACAAATTGATGAAATAGTGAATGAAATCAGAGGATTGGAAGAAGAATTTGATGAACCTATAATCGTTCAAAAGGTACTAATATCTCTTCCAATGACATTTGATCCTAAGATCTCAGCACTAGAAGAAAGAACGGATCTGGATTCAATAAGCATGGATGAACTACGTGGAATTTTCACAGCCTATGAAATGAGAACTGAACAGGAGAATCCAGTTACAAAAGAACTAGCATTCAAAGCATCCAAGAAGTCCAAGAAAAAGGGAAAGCAAAAGGTAAAAGAAGATAACAGTAGTAGTGACATCTTAGAAGACGATGAATATGTAGCCAACTTTGTCAGAAGACTGAAAAAGGGAACCGGCGACAAATATAGAGGTAAGTTTCCATTAATTTGTTTTAATTGTAATGGTATTGGTCATTTTGCTAACAAATGTCCCCATAAGAAAAAGAAAAGAAATGAAGAAGAAGATTCAAATAGAAAACAAATGTACAAAGGCAAGAAAACCACAAAGAAATTCTTCAAGAAAAGATTTTGCACAAAAGAAGATAGCACCTCATCAGACGAAGATGAAGATAGTGGAAGTTGGACATAAAGGATTCTATTCATGGTAGTAGAATATTATGATGAAGAAGGCACGAAAGAAGAATATGAAGAGGCAGAAGTTGACTACAGAGAAGAATTAATGAGTGCCATAGAAGTTATAAAAAGGGAAAATAAGAAAAACAAGTCACTACAAGCAGAACTAAAAAGAAAAGAGGAATCTCAAAGTTCCAACTGTGAAGAACTAGAATAGATGATCACCAAATTAAAAATTCAAGTTGAAAAATCACTCAAATAATGGTTAGGATAAAGAGACAGGGTCATTGGAAATTTGGAAGCATAGATTGTCACATTGAGAAAAGATATTCAAAAGAAAAGCATGTAGAATAGTTCAAAAGTTTTGGATGATATTATCAATAGTCAAAGGCCAAATCATGACAAGTCTGGACTTGGATACAATCAGACAGAAAAGGGATCAAGATCAAAAAAAACAGATCAAGAAACACATCCAAGAAGCTATGCAGAGACAGTCAAAGGATACAAGAAAGATCACAGGGACACCCCTCCACCCAAAAGATTCAAATTTCAGAATCGATGACAGTCAGAAACAAGCAAGCCTCAAGAAGAAGGATTCAGAAAAGTGACTCCTTTCAGAAGATCTTCAACTCCCATGTATCAAACTATATTTTTTGGTTTATGTTATGCATGTAATAATTTGGACATAAATTTGTAAATTGCAGAGCAAGTAGCAGAAACAGAAACAACTTTGAAAGTCATGCACAAAATGGTTATCCAAGAAGGCCTAGTGAAACACAGAGAAGAAGCTACAACGGGTTTGAATCCTTGAGCACTAAAGTGGAATGATACAAGTGCAACAACTTTGGACACATGGCCCAATATTGTAGAATGACAGTCCCTCCTAGAGAATCACAATAGAATAACAACAATAATAGACAGGAACCTCAGCAGAGAATATGGATAAGAAAGCAGAATCAGTATAAAAATGAAGAATGCACACTCGCTCTACAAGATAAACACAAGAAATGTGGTTGGTATGTTGACAGTGATTGCTCAAAGCACATGAAAGGTGATGAGGATAGGTTTCTAACATTGAGAAAGGAGAGAGATAGATCAGTCTCTTTCAGAAACGATGACTCGGCTAGAATCATTGGAAGAGGCATAATCATAATTGGAAACAAAGATACCAAGGCAGAAAATGTTCTACTAATGCAAGATATGAAACATAATATTCTAAGTGTAATTCAAATGTGTGACCAAGGTCACAAACTTGTGTTTTATTCACAGAAGTGTGAGATAATAAAATCAGGTTGAAGCAGATTGGTTGCAACAGATGTAATAACTTCAAGAAACATATATGTATTAAGTGAAATTGGAAATGAAAAGTGTTGTCTAGGAAAGGAATATGAAGTTTGGCTATGGCATAGAAGGATGGGTCACACAAATTTTGACAACCTAACCAAAGTCGGAAAAAATGAAGTAGTCATAGAAATGCCCTAGATCACAAAGCCAACCAACACCTTATGCAAACATTGTCAACAAGGAAAGAAAACAAAGAACAAATTCAAATCAAAGGAATACTCCACAACAAGACCGCTAAAAATTGTGCATATTGATCTAGTTGGACCAACTAGAACAAAGGGTTTAAAAGGTGAGTAATATTTTATGTTATTGGTTGATGATTATACAAGGATGACTGCAGTTTGTTTTCTCAAGAAGAATTTAGAAGCATTTGATAACTTCAAGGTATACAAGGAAATGGTTGAAAATAAAATGGATTCAAAAATCAAATGTTTGAGATCTGATAATGGAGGAGAGTTTACCTCAAAGGAATTTATGGATTTATGCAGCAAGCATGGAATAAAAAGGCAATTCTCAGTTGTTAGGACACCTCAACATAATGGAGTTGTTGAAAGGAAGAACAAGATGGTATAAGAAATCGCTCAAACAATGTTAATGGATTCCAGGTTGACAGATGTATTTTAGGCACATGCAGTGCATACAGCAGTTCACATTCAAAACAGAGTAATGCTCAGAAACAAAAGTGATAAAACTCTCTATGAGCTATAGAAAGGAATACCGGCAAATGTGAAGCACTTCAGAGTTTTTGGAAGCAAATGCTACATCAAAAGAGAAAATGGCAGAATGGGAAAGCTTGATTCTTGTGTGGACAAAGTTATACTTTTTGGGTACTCGAGTACAAGGAAAGCATACAAATGTTTCAATCTAAAGCTCAGCAAAGTTGTGGAAAGTATCAATGTGACGGTTGATAAGACAGGTGGACAAAAAATAAAGGAAGAAGAAAATGAGTCAGTGGAACAGGTTCACGAAGAAGAAGCAAAGGATGAAAAAGTAGCAGAAGGGGGAGATGAAGAAGATCAGATAGATGTAGAAGAGAAAGAACAAAAAGTACCTCCAAAGACACCTAGCAAACAAATACAGAAGAATCATTCCCAACTCATATTATCGAGAACAAAGATGCAAGAGTTGAGACTAGAAGAAGAATTTGTTCACTAGAACAATTGCACCTAGCACTCTTATCTTCGATTGAACCAAACAGTTTTGAAGAAGCCAAATAGTACGGATGTTGACATGGCAGGTGACTTGGAAGTATGAATGTTGACATGGCACGACACGTGGATATATGGCAGTGACATGGCAGGTGATGTGGAAGCTGACTGGGTTTTTGACTGTGTGTTGATTGTACCGTACAAGCCAATCATAGGGTGACACGTGGTTGAATCAGAGGGCACCACGTGGCACCCTGGATTTTTCCAATATTGGTTGGGGTCCAAAAAAACTCATGCCTCTGATGGTTTCGAACCCTTGACCTTCAAGACGAGCAACGGACTCACCACATGCGTTGGCCACTTGGGCGTGTTTGGTTCTTATTGATACAAGTGGTGGAATTTTATTTAAAATTGCAGTTGGCAGATTTTTTTGGGCTAAGCCCCAGTCGAAGGGGGCCAGGGCGAGGCCACTTGGCACCCCACGCGATCGGGGGATAAGGACAGGGGTTTATCCTTTGACAAGGGCGCAGGAGAGGCCTAGCCACAGGCCACATGGCCATGCATACGACCAGCACAACGAAGACCAAGGGCTAAATACCAGGGGCACGCCTAGACCGAGGACATATGGTGCTTCCCATATGGACAGGAGCCCAGGTAAAGGGGGTTGCGCACCAAATTTTTCCAAAATTGGGTTTTATAACTATAATATATTATTTTTGGGGTTTTTTATGCTGATTTTGGGAGATTTTGCCTATTTTGGGGGGATCTGGAGCCCGATTTGAGGCCAGATCTTGGGAGGAAGTTGGGATAGGGTCACCAACTCAAATCCTATATAAATAAGAGGTTTTTGATAGACCAGGAGGTTCAGAATTGCAGAATGATGATGATTTTATGAAGCTTGAAGCCATTTTTATACAGGGAAGCCATTGAGGAAGCAAACTTTGGAGGTCGATTTTGACAGCTACGCTCAACCTTTTTTAGTGTCGTCAGTTGTGTTGGATTCTTGAGGTCAAGCAAAAAACAACTAGACCAGTTTGTAATCCTTTTGATACATTTATGATGTACTTTTGAATCATTGAAGAGAAATAAGAAAGCCTCACCCACTGAGACAAAGGCCCAGAGACGTAGGAAATCTTGTCGAACTCCGTTAACAACCTTGTTGTTATGGTTTGTTGTTATTTATGCCTATATTTTGATCTACATTTCTTTATGATGGCTGCAATAATATCTCATTAAGTTCTTCTTATTTCCTTAAATCCTGATTGGTAATTGAACACATGCTTAAAACTTAACCAAGTCTTTAAATATCATTTTTGGATCACCAGATCTTGGTATTTTGGTCTAGACAAATATCTACTGTAGCAAGGGTTCATAACATGAAATGTAGATAGAAACCTCTACATCAAGGTAACTCGAGATAGTATTTTATTAATTGAAGTTTATTTTGATGATATTATTTTTGGAAGTGATGATGATAGGTTGAGCCAGAAATTTACAAAGGATATGCAGAATGAATTTGAAATGTCATTTCTTGGAGAACTATCCTTATTTCTGGGTCTTCAGATATGTCAAAGAAACAAAGGAATTTTTATTTATCAAACCAAGTATATCATAGAAATGCTAAAGAGGTTCGGAATGGAATATTTCAAACCTGTCAATATCTTATGCAAACCAGTTACAAGTTAAGTAAATATGATGATTCAAAGTATACAAATCAAAGGCAGTACAGGTCAATGATTGACAACTTACACTATGTGACAGCATCTAGACCATATGTGGCACGATTTCAAGTAGCACCAAAGGAATCACATGTTCTAGCAGTAAATAGGATATTCATATATCTCAAGGGTACAATAAAGTTTGGATTATGGTATCCAAAAGGAAAGGATTTATCACGTATTGCCTACACAGATGCATATTGGGTAGGTTTCATTGATGACCAAAGAAATACAAGTGGAGCAGTGTTCTACTTGGCTGAGTGTTTGGTATCTTGGCTAAGCAAGAAACAATCATCAGTATCATTGTCTACAGCTGAAGCAGAGTATATTGTAGTAGCAGCATGTTGTACACAGGTTCTATGGATGAAACAAACTCTGGCAGATATATAGGTTGAGTATGATGAGCTCATTCCAATATATTGTGATAATACAAGCGCCATAAGTATCTCAAAGAATCCAGCGATGCACTCCAAGGAGAATCACATTCCAATCAAGTATCACTTTCTACAGGAATGGGTTGCAAAGAGGAACATCAGAGTTGAATATGTGGGAACAAAATAACAAGTTGCAGATATCTTTACAAAACCGCTTCCAAGGGAAGCTTTTGAGTATATTTGACAGAGACTCAGAGTAATTTCTACTCCAAAATGAATTAATTTGAATCCTTATATTATATGTCTTAGATTTACATGAGGAAGCACCATAAAGAGGAAGGTTCAGTTTGGGGGAGCAGTTTCAGGAAGAGTTCAATCGGGGGGAGCATCCCCAAGGATAGTTCAGTTAGGGGGAGCAGCCCCGATGGGAATTTTTCTTTTCCATTGATGTCAAAGGGGGAGATATTCATCTCATGCATGGATAGAGAGTTAGATTCTTGGAGAGAGAGCACAGAGGCATGTTTCCAAGGGGAGTGATGGTCATAGGGGGAGCATGAGCGATATAACTTCAATGTTGCATCAGAGTGTTTCCATCAATGTCAAAGGGGGAGATTGTTGATTAATTGGGTTTTTTGTCATTGATGTCAACCCTTGAAGAAAGCCTAGTAGAAAATTCCAGTAGCAAATTCTGGTAGCTCGAACACTATGCTTAAGGGACTTAATCTTGTTTGATGTATAATGGTATGAATATTAGTATATTTGCAGGTAAGACAATTCTAGATGGATAGTAAATGTCATGTCATTTACGATGATATGTGGAACTTCACATAAATCCTCACAGTTAGAGATTTATGGCCTTGAGAATTTGGAGAACCCTCATGAGTTATCTAGAAGGTCAAAGAAGTCAAATTATTCTAGAAGCTTCTAGAAGAAGTTGACTAGTCAAGTGGGTTAAACTAGGAGTTAATCATGGGTTACGTTGTTGCAATAAGAAAATAATTAAAGATAAATTAGTTGCAACTAGAAGTGGAGAGTTTACTATTTGTGGATAAAGTGGTTATAAGTGGAAAAGTGGTTAGAAGTGGGCTAGCTCTAAAAGAAGCAAATTGGGTTAAGTTGCTCAGAAGGTAACCCCCTGAGGAAGCTACATGGAAGTATAAATAAGAGAGCAAGGCTCTCTTATTAACACCTATTGATCACATTGAATATATACTGTTTTGTAAGGTTTATTGCAGTTACTCATTGATACATCTGAAGTTACGCAAGTCTGAGGTAGCACGAAGGGTTGACGGCGAAAGTTTCGAAATTGCAGAAATACAAAAACAAAAACCTAGTTTTTGAGGTGTACACAGGCTGAAGTGTAGAAGGGTGTGTACACATGTGGGATGGAAGTATAATAGGGAGTGTACATGTGGGAAAATCCATGAAATATTGATTTGTTGAGGGTGCCAGGTTCTCAGAGTATTAAAGCAAGCTCCCAGGAAGGTCTACAATGATTAGGTACAACAAATCTATCTACATATTCAAAATGTATGTCATATTCTTATGTGTAGTTGGATATTATTGTCTCCATGAGATATGGTTATGGGAGTTTGAGGTTTGTCCCTAGAGAGGATGCTAGTTGTATGGCACTTATGGTATGAGCTAGATCTACAAAAATTCAAGACTAGTATGTTAGTATTATTCATTGGTTCATCTTGTTGGTTCAAGTGTTGTGACATAGTTGTATTTCTTGGTGCATGGTTGAGGGTTTTGGTTGTGAAGTTGTTTGTATGGTGTGAGGTTTCATATCAGTAAGGGTTTGATGTCTAGTCCATGTGAGGATTATTACACTTGTTCATGATTGTACAAACATGTATGGCACATGACTAGAGACACATAGATGCATTTAGTTAAGAAATGTATAAGATGATGTATGCATAGGGCACAGCTACAGATAATACACAGTGATAGGTTACAAGTTGATGTGATAGAGGTAGAAAAGTGTTTGAAGTTTCAGAAAAGGTGAAAACCATAGATTTCTGAAGGTGTACGGAGGTTGCAGTATAGACAGGTCGCGTACATATGTGAACTGCAGTATATACAGGGCATGTACATACGTGAGTTACAGCATATACAGGTCGCATACCTGTTGGGTTTTGTTGGTACAGGCTGATTACATGTACAGGTTGGTTACAGGTCAGTGGCATGGGTTGGTTACAGGTTGTTGGTACAGGTTGGTACAGGTTTACAGTGGTATATCTCATAGTGACAGTGTGGTAGTGGTTTCATCATTTGACACTTATATTTCAGGGTGGTTGGACGGGGCAAGGATAGGTGGTTGTAGCCACCTTCCAGTTGTATTCAGAGAACATAGGGGGTTGTATCCAGAAAATTGGGGAGTTGGAACTTCCCTCAGCTTGTAGCCTAAAAATATAGGGGGTCGAAGCCTCCTTCTAGTTGCAGCTGGAGAACAAATGAATTTTGTGCTTCCAATGAATCTAATTCTTAAAGACATATAAGAAAAATCATTATGTGGTTTTCTACTGCATTGGGTTTCCACGTAAAAATTATGGTGTACCATGTATGTGTAAGATTATTCATTGTTCATGATTTATTTACTTTGCACTTGATGAATCATAATGGTATGTTGATCATAAAGATAAATAACACTTATATATTGTGGTTAAAAGGTTTAAAAATATCTATTACCATTTTACCCCCCCTCTCAGTAATCCAACACTCTGAAATAAGAAAAAAAAAATAGGAGAAAAAATCATGTGATAAAGAACTATTTGCTTCCCATTGTAGAGAATAAAATCCATGTAATCAAGGGAACTTCTAATTGCAATGATCCGAAAAGAATAGATGACCACATTACATGCTTGGAGACAAAGAAATCAATGGAGTTAGTCCTATGCTACAACTCTATTACTCTAGGATCTACAAATCATTTAGAAACAATTGAGGGTAGTAAAATGACTTATGTAGATGGGGAGTGTTATGTTGCAAGTGTTGGCCCTTGACCAAGTTTTGAAGTTACTTGGTCATATTTGACCGTTTTTGGGACTTCGACAGCCTATCGAAGGAGGCGCGCCAGATGAAGCAGAGATCACGGGATCTCTGCCCACTTTGGGTTCTTTTTGGGTTTTTGGGAATATGTAATGGGAAGGGGATGTCGGGTCGTGGGTTTAGCCACTCTTAGGCCCACTTTTGTAATGTATAAATAGATATCTAGGTGATGTAAGTAGAGGAGAAGATTAGCCAAGGGCTAAGTGCTAGGATTGATCTATGTGATTGACTTGCAGAGCTGAGTGCAAGTGTTGTAACTGTTGAGTACACAGATTGTAAGGAGGCTCTATGCTAGATCTACTCAAGGAAGGAGGATCTAGCGAGGTGCACGCAGATCTCCTGTCCTATACAGAGTAGGATTTTGATAGCTCTGTGTTGTAACCGGATTGACTAAAGCTAATAAAGAAGAAGAGTTGGTGGACATAGCCCCAGGGTGGGGGTGAACCATGTAAATCTGTGTGTTATGCTTTGTGTTTTGACTTAATGTCTTTATCTTTGCTTTTGCTAAGTGCTTTGATATATTTAGATAGGTCTACTTATGCTTTGTGCTTCAATAGATGTATATGAATAGTAGATCTTATATGTATGAATATGCTTAGTGCTAATCTACTATATCTGACCTATTTTACTGTTGCTAAGTGCTAAATTACCTTAGAGCTAAGTGAATATTGTGATGCTCTGTGCTATCTGTGAAATACAATAAGGATTGAATATTGATGTTGAGTGTTTTGTAAGCAATATAATCACATATATGTGTCCCAGCTAAGGTTGCAGACACCTGAGTCTTGCAACCACCCCTGCCTCTACCTCGAGTGAGACTTCATCTGCTTCACAGGTATTGCCGAAAGGGCCAATAGTTAGGGTTTTGTTGGTACGTTGTTGTAGCGTTGAACCCTGGGTCTGCCCCTGTGCCAACAAATGGTTCTGTTGTCGGGATGTGAAACTGTGATTGATGGGAACTGAGGAAAAAGAAGCTTTGTGCAAAGACTTGTCCTGAAATTGTGGAAGCTCTGTGCGCGGATATGTGCCCTAGTGCGCAGTAATCCACTTGATCTGAAAAGCTCTGTGCTAAAGAAGGAAGGACAGATCTGAATAAAAAGAAGTGACATCTGAACGCTTTGTGCTCTAAGAAAGGTAAAAGTGAAAGTCTCTGCTGAAAAGATGTAAGATCTGTAAGCTCAGTGTTCTGATAAAGGTAAGAATAGTTAAAAGTTTTTAGATCTGAAAGCTTTGTGCTCTGTAGAAGTAAGATAAGTGAAAAAAAAAATTCTAAAGCATCAATCTAGGTATGTTTGATAGATTATGTCCTAGCTTGAAAACTAGGGCATTAATAGATGAAAGAAAGCTTGATATGAATAGATCTAATAAGTACAATGATAGATATGTTATACCTATGCATAGAAAGAATGTTTGGACTAAAAAATGGATGCAGGATCCTAGAAAGAATTTTTTGCAGGCTAGTTACCATGATCCTAGTGGAAGATCTAGTTGTATTTGTTGCAAAGCTTTGGACCATGAAGTATTGGATTTCCCTAGAATGATTGCTAAGCTTGAAAGAATGAATTTGAATGAAGATAACCCTAAGGTAGCTCCAGAAATAGTCGAATTACAGAAAGAATCCGAGAAGGTATTACTACAAATGAAAGACACCTTGAACGACCACCGACATTTTAGGTCATTAGAGATCTTTAAAGAAAAAGAATGCATCGAAGTAAGAATAGGGGAATTCGAAATTGATTGTGTTCTTGATGAAGAAACACCAGTGAACATTATGCCAGAGAGAACTTGGGAAGCTATAGGAAGGCATGTTATGATACCTTCATTAAGAGGAATAGGGATTCTCAGAGGAAAACTAGTGAACCTATGTGGAAGGCTCACTCAGATATCTATGAATGCTAATGAGACTTTGACAGAGGAAGATTTTGAGATTATCAATTTTATTGAGGACAACGCCTCGTTTACTATGTTACTTGGAAAACCTTGGATTGAGAGAGATCAAGCCAGAAAGAAGGAAGAAGAAAAGGTTTTAGAACAGCAGAGACAAGAGTTAAAAGATTTCATGACCAGAAGGATCGTCTAGTTGATTGAAGAACAAGAGAATAATTCGAAGCTATTTGCCACCCAGAGCCCAGATGTCAAAGTTGAAAGAGCACTAGAGGACTCACAGAAGATTGTAGTATCTGTCTCAAATATAGAAGTATTACCCTTGAGTCTTAGGAGAGAATCTCAGCAGCACGAAGTGACTATGTGCAAGGAAAATAAGAATCAGAATGGGAAGAGAATCACCGAGATGAAGCTCACTGGAAATAAGGCTAGGAAGCTAAGTAAAAAGAGAGCTAAGATCGACAGTCTACAAAATATCCCAGAGGGAACCTCACACAATGAAAAACTTGCATAAATTGAGCTTCGCCGAGATATCAGACCAACGACATAGGCCACTTCACCGAGGCAAAGCAATATAGCCATGGGAAGCCGATATAACCATTCAACTGTTGCTCTGAATGGGTTGAAAATCATTGATGGTTCACCACTAGACCGTCAAACCATACCATAATGGACAGAACATGAGTTAATGATGCCTCATACCCGTTGCAAGCAGACAGTTGCTAAATTTCTTACTTAGTCTATCGCGCCATGCACCGACAATACTATTGCTAACTAAGAATTTGATCCCACAGCTTGAGATTATTTTGCACTATGATCATCACCTTGTTCTAGTAACCTCCATTGTAGTCTTTGAATTCAACTCACACCCGATCTAATTGACCCTATGCTTGTATGTCGGACGAGCTCAGTGCCGGAAAGAAAGTAGTCGAAGAAGTTTTGATTGACTTAATGAATGAGAGAGTCATGTTGGAAAGAAGGATGTCTGCAAGTGTGAAAGTATCATCAACAGGAGGAGTCAAAGCTTCCCCCTCAACTTCTCACAAAGTAGGAACTTCCAGAACCACAATAGAGATAAGAACAAATCACAGAGACGACATTGCAAATGCCAAGCTTATCCCGCGCATTCTGTCAGCTTACCTACCACCTCTCAGTGGTGCCATCAACTGTGATAGTGTCCCTCGAGACTTCGAGTATACTTTGATCACTACGTACCTTCTGAAAGGGGTGCATGTAGTTCGTGCCGACCAAGATAAGCTCACAGCATTGAAGTTTAGCGACTTCAACCTTGGCGACCAAAAGACTTATAGCATGCTCTCCCCGCACAAGTATCTAACTAGGATGAAAGGCAAGAATTCCAAGATCATCCCACAGTCATGGACCCAGAACCTCGCGCAGTCCACGCTACTCAACGTGATGAATATTCTGCACTTCAGACGACATTAGGAGATGAATGCATGTGCAAAATTACTACTGTCGTGCTATCACGGCGGATACCTATGGCTGAAACGACGCATCACTGTAGATCTAACCTTGATCAATCGAATCACAAGGCTTAGTATGCAAGGCCCTGACCCACAGGATTTCTACCCTGGAAAGACCTCACACTGAGCATTAGAGCAGAGAATTAAAGAAACTTATGGCAATGTGGAGAAGGGCACGTGAGGCTACAAGGTAGCCTCTATCCAAAGTGGCGCAGTGCGCCTTTCCTGTCAGTTGATCACGAGCAAGCTAGTTCGCAAGAATAGACCAACTCAAGTAACCAGATTCGTGGTCGATCTCGCAGGGAAGTGTGCAAAGGGACTACAGATGGCTTGGGTGTAGTACCTTGTCAATCAACTAGAGCTTGATTCCAGAGAAGCGCAAGACCAAGGGTATGAGTTCCACTGTAGTTGGCTTCTCATACTGATCGCTTTCATTGCCTGGGAGCTACCAGAAGGCACCACTTTCCCGGATATCGAACCCTTCAAACCACTGGCCACAAAGTTCTGTACGTTGTGGTATTCCAGCGACATGAAAAATCAGTGACAGCCCAATTTCATCTTCCATGCATATTACAACCAGTTGAAGATCGCAATCCAATCTACACCGTGCATCACCCCAAACACACTTCACAGGTTTAGACCCTTAATGAAATTCAGCGTCGACCGCCACTTCACCTATATTACAGCATGCACTGATGAGCATAAAGAGCAGCTCCATTCATATTACAAGTTGACAAAAGATAACTTCGAGGAGATTGCCAAGGAATGGTCGGCGGACCTCCTTGTTTCAGCGAACCCCACAGAGATGTCTGACGTGGATAGTCCTGACACTATGTCGGACACACCTGAACCAAGAAAGATGAAGAAAGATGATGAAGTACATGATGTCCATAGCACATCGGTGAAAATCAATTTGATCTCACCTAAGAAGGGAGATGATGGTGGAGAGCTAGGTGGCACAGAAGTCGAGCAAAACAAAGGTGAAGTTACTCCACCTAGAGAGGAGGAGGATCCATCCAAGAAAAGGAAGGTTACCCCACCAAAGCCTTTGTCCTGGAAGAAAGCTAAAGCCACCAGAACTACGTTTAAGACTACCCTCACCACAGACGACTTCAACTTCTTGGTTGTTGCGTTGAATGACGCTTCACTGGAGATCGTAGAAAAGAAAGAAGTGAAGCAGGAGGAGGTATTCAGCCAAATCAAGGGTGAACTTCACGAGGTGCAGTAGGCACTACAAACCAGCTGCACAGTTTCTATTGCACCCTCAACAAGTGGAACAGAAGAACCAGGAGACGAGCCAACCCAATTGCACCAGATCGTTGATAAATTTGAAGCTCGCCTTCAACGAGCTTAGGAAGAGACAGCGAAAGCCACCCAAGCTTTGGCGCAGGCACAGGAAGATCTGCTAGAACAGCGCAGTAATGCAGAACGAGAAAAACTAGATCTTCAAGCAAAGTGGGAGGAAGAGAAAGCAACGCTACAGAAAGACAAGGAACAGTTGCTCGCAGAGCAACTCAAATTATAGGAATGGGTTCACAGATCACTTCTTTCTGTGACAGTCATGGAAGTCCAGACAGAAGAATGAATCCCACAACATGTGGCACAACTAGAAGGAGTGATCCAGCAGCTTCAGCAGTGCATCGCAGACCTGGAACTTTGCACTATGCCTGAGACCCCTCAAGAAATAAGAGATCGAAGAGAGGCAACTGCCCATAGCGCAGTTGACCGATTAAAAGCCTTTGCTTTGGAATACAAGAAGTTAAGCTCTAGAAGCACTCAGACATATGAAAACCTCATGGAAAATCCAGATTTACGGGCGTTAGAGTCGCAAATCCAACATGCAAAGTAGCAGGCAAACACGTTACAAGCGCAGCTAAAGGCCTTGTCACCAGTCGAGAGAATGAAGAGGTTTTCAGAGCAACGCACGACCCAGCAACAGGTACACACACTTCAGAGTAAAGTAATGGAAGTCTCTCAACGACTTCAACCAGTGCAAGAAAAGGCATGCCAATTGTTCACCAAAGTTGAAAACCAAGGAGTAGAACTTGAACAGGTTGTGAATACAGCAGAACAGCGCCTAGAGGGACTAGTCAGCGATGCACTCATTCAAGAGGTCGTTGCATAGCAATAGGTCGAAGTAGCTCGAGCCAAGCTTGAGGCATTCGAAGCAGAATTGCTCAGACCATAGTGACTTGCGACGAGTCACAGGTGAGTGTTGGGGGCCTATTGGCCCTTGACCAAGTTTTGAAGTTACTTGGTCACATTTGACCGTTTTTGGGACTTTGACAGCATGTCGAAGGAGGCACGCCAGATGACACAGCGATCACAGGATCTCAGGCCACTTTGGGTCCTTTTTGGGTTTTTGGGAATATGTAATGGGAAGGGGATGTCAGCCCATGAGTTTACCCACGCTTAGGCCCACTTTTGTAATGTATAAATAGATATCTAGGCGATGTAAGTAGTGGAGGAGATTAGCCAAGGGCTAAGTGCTAGGATTGATCTATGTGATTGACTTGTAGAGCTGAGTGCTAGGATTGATCTATGTGATTGACTTGTAGGATCTAGCAAGGTGCGCGTAGATCTCATGTCCTATGCGGAGTAGGATTTTGATAGCTCTATGATGTAATCAAATTGACTGAAGCTAATAAAGAAGAAGAGTTGGTGGACGTAGCCCCAGGGTGGGGGTGAACCACGTAAATATGTGTGTTATGCTCTATGCTTTGATTTAATGTGTTTATCTCTGCTTTGGCTAAGTGCTTTGATATATTTAGATAGGTCTACTTATGCTTTGTGCTTCAATAGATGTATAAGAATAGTAGATCTGATATGTATAAAGAGGCTTTGTGCTAATCTACTATATCTAACCTATTTTACTGATGCTAAGTGCTAAATTACCTTAGATGTAAGTGAATACTGTGATGCTCTATGCTATCTGTGAAGTACAATAAGGATTGAATATTGATGCTAAGTGCTCTGTAAGCAGTATAATCACATATATGTGTCCCAGCTAAGGTTGCAGACACCTGAGTCTTGCAACCACCCCTGCCTCTACCTCGGGTGAGACTTCATCTGCTTTGCAGGTGTTGCCAAAAGGGTCGGTAGATAGGGTTTTGTTTGTGCATTGTTGTAGCGTTGAACCCTTGGTCTGCCCCTGTGACAACAAATGGTTCCGTTGTCGGGATGTGAAACTTTGATTGTTGGAAACTGAGGAAGAAGAAGCTTTGTGCAAAGATTCGTCTTGAAACTATGGAAGCTCTGTGTGCAGATCTGTGCCCTAGTGCGCAGTAATCCACTTGATCTGAAAATCTCTGTGCTAAAGAAGGAAGGATAGATCTGACTAAAAGATCTGAACTCTTTGTGCTCTAAGAAAGGTAAAATTGGAAGTCTCTGGAGAAAAGAGGTAAGATCTGTAAGCTCAGTGATCTGATAAAGGTAAGAATAGTTAAAAGTTTTTAGATTTGAAAGCTTTGTGCTCTGTAGAAGTAAGATAGGTGAAAATTTTTGTTTCTAAAGCATGAATCTAGGTATGTTTGACAGATTTTGTCCTAGCTTGAAAACTAGGGCATTAATAAATGAAAGAAAGCTTGATATGAATAGATCTGATAAGTACAGTGATAGATATGTTATACCTATGCATAGAAAGAATGTTTGGACTAACAAATGGATGCAGGATCCTAGAAAGAATTTTTTGCAGGCTAGTTACCATGATCTTAGTGCACAGTAAAGAAAAGGTTGGGGATCATTTAAAAGGAAGAGAGGATTAACCCTATGTTACAGTTGCAGAAGACCAGGACATCTTGCAAAGGAATGCCCTGGTGGAAGATCTAGTTGTCTTTGTTGCAAAGCTTTGGACTATGAAGTATTGGATTGCCCTAGAATGATTGCTAAGCTTGAAAGAATGAATCTGAATGAAGATAACCTTAAGGCAGCTCTAGAAATAGCCAAATTACAGAAAGAATCCGAGAAGGTATTACTACAGATGAAAGACACCTTGAACGACCACTGACATTTTAGGTTATCAAATATCTTTAAAGAAAAAGAATGCATCGAAGTAAGAATAGGGGACTTCGACATTAACTGTGTTCTTGATGAAGAAACACCGGTGAACATTATGCTAGAGAGAACTTGGGAAGCTACCGGAAGGCCTGCTATGATACCTTCATTAACAGGAATAGGGATACTCAGAGGAAAACTGGTGAACCTATGTGGAAGGCTCACTCAGATATCTATGAATGCTAATGAGACTTAGACAAAGGAAGATTTTGAGATTATCAAGTTTATTGAGGACAGCACCCCATTTACTATGTTACTTCGAAAACCTTGGATTGAGAGAGATCAAGCCAAAAAGAAGGAAGAAGAAAAGGTTTTAGAAAAACAGAGACAAGAGTTAATATATTTCATGACCAGAAGGATCCCGTAGTTGATTGAAGAATAGGAGAACAAATCAAAGCTATTTGCCACCCGGAGCCTAGATGTCAAAGTTCCAGGAGAACTAGAGGACTCACAGAAGATTGCAGAATCTGTCTAAAATATAGAAGAAGTATTACCCCTAATTCTTAGGAGAGAATCTTAGCAGTACGAAGTGACTATGTCCAAGGAAATTAAGGATCAGAATGGGAAGAGAATCATCGAGATGAAGCTCACTGAAAATAAGGCTAGGAAGCTAAGTAAAAAGAGAGCTAAGATCGATAGGCTACAAAATATCCCAAAGGGAACCTTGCAGAATGGAAAACTTGCAGAAATTGAACTTCATCGAGATATCAGACCAGTGACATAGGCCATTTCGTCGAGGCGAAGCAATATAGCCATTGGAAGCCGATATAACCATTCGACTGCCGCTCCGAACAGGTCGAAAAGCATTGATGGTTCGCCACTAGATCATCAGACCACACCATAACGGACAGAACATGAGTTAATGATGCCTCATACCCATTGCAAGTAGACCGTTGCTAAGTTTCTTACTTAGTCAGTCACGCCATGCACCAAGAATACTTTTGCTAACTAAGAATTTGAGCCCACAGCCTTAGATTATTTTTCACTATGATCATCACCTTGTTTCAGTACCCTCCATTGCAGTCTCTGAATTCAGCTCACACCCGATCTAATTGACCCTGAGCTTGTATGTTGAACAAGCTCAGCGCCGCAGAGAAAGTAGTCGAAGAAGTTTTGATTGACTTAATGACTGAGAGAGTTGTGTCGGAAAGAAGGATGTTTGCAGGTGTGCAAGCATCATCAACAGAAGGAATCCAAGCTTCCCCCTCAACTTCTCATGGAGCAAGAACTTCCAGAACCACGGCAGAGACAAGAACAAAGCACAAAGATGACAATGCGAACGCCAAGATTATTATGTGCATTCTGTCGGCTTACCTACCACCTCTCAACAGAGCCATCAACCGTGAAAGTGTCCCTCGAGACTGCGAGTATACTTTGATCACTGCGTACCTTCCAAAAGGGGTGCACGCAGTTCGTGCCAACCAAGATAAGCTCGCAGCATTGAAGTTTAGCGACTTCAACCTTGGTGACCAGAAGACTTACAGCATGCTCACCCCACACAAGTATCTAACCAGGACTAAAGGCAAGAATTCCAAGATCATCCCGCAGTCATGGACCTAGAACCTCTCGCAATCCACGCTGTTCAATGTGATAAAGATTCCACACTTCGGATGAAATCAGAAGGTGAATGCATGTGTAAAATTACTACTATTGTGATATCACGGCGGATACCTATGGTTGAACCGACGCATCACTGTAGATCCGACCTTGATCAATTGGATCACAGGGCTTAGTATGAAAGGCCCTGACCCACAGGAGTTCTACCTTGGAAAGACATCAAACCGAGCATTAGCACAGAGAATTAAAGAAACTTATGGAGATGTAGAGAAGGGCACATGAGGCTACAAGGTAGCCTCTATCAAGAGTGGCACAGTGCGCCTTGTCTGTCAGTTGATCACAAGCAAGCTAATTCATAAGAATAGACCAACTCAAGTAACTGGATTCGTGGTCGACCACATAGAGAAGTGTGTAGAGGGACTACAGATGAACTGGGTGCAGTACCTTGTCAATCAACTAGAGATTGATTGTAGAGAAACGCAAGACCAAGGGTATGAGTTCCAGTTTAGTTGGCCTCTCATACTGATCACTTTCATTGCCTGGGAGCTACCAGAAGGTGCCACTTTCCTGGACATTGAACCCTTCAAACCACTGGCCACGAAGTTCTGTACGCTATGGTATTCCAGTGACATGAACAAGCAGTGGAAGTCCAATGTCGTCTTCCACGCCTAATACAACCAGTTGAAGATCACAATCCAATCTACACCATGCATCACCCCAAGCACACTTCACAGGTTTAGACCCTTAATGAAATTCGAC
>JASDQU010105490.1:23206-40302 GCA_032191745.1 Picea mariana | reverse complement strand
CTGAGAGAGTCATGTCAGAAAGAAGGATGTCTGCAAGTGTGAAAGTATCATCAACAGGAGGAGTCCAAGCTTCCCCCTCAACTTCTCGCAAAGTAGGAACTTCCAAAACCAAGATAGAGACAAGAACAAAGCACAGAGACGACATTGTAAATCCCAAGATTATTCCGCGCATTATGTCGGCTTTCCTACCACCTCTCAGTGGTGCCATCAACTGTGATAGTGTCCCTCGAGACTTCGAGTACACTTTGATCACTACGTACCTTCTGAAAGGGGTGCACATAGTTCGTGTCGACCAAGATAAGCTCACAGCATTGAAGTTTAGCGACTTCAACCTTGGCGACCGGAAGACTTACAGCATGCTCTCCCCGCACAAGTATCTAACTAGGACTAAAGGCAAGAATTCCAAGATCATCCCGCAGTCATGGACCCAGAACCTCGCGTAGTCCACGCTACTCAACGTGATGAATATTCCGCACTTCGGACGACATCAGGAGGTGAATGCATGTGTAAAATTACTACTGTCATGCTATCACGGCGGATACCTATGGTTGAACTGACACATCACTAAAGATCCGACAATGATCAATCGGATCTCAGGGCTTAGTATGCAAGGCCCTGACCCACAGAAGTTCTACCCTGGAAAGACATCAGACTGAGCATTATCACAGAGAATTAAAGAAACTTATGGAGATGTAGAGAAGGGCACATGAGGCTACAAGGTAGCCTCTATCCAAAGTGGTGCAGTGCGCCTTGCCTGTCAGCTGATCGCAGGCAAGCTAGTTCGCAAGAATAGACCAACTCAAGTAACCGGATTCGTGGTCGACCTCGCAAGGAAGTGTGCAAAGGGACTACAGATGGCTTGGGTGTAGTACTTGTCAATCAACTAGAGCTTGATTGCAGAGAAGCGCAAGACCAAGGGTATGAGTTCCACTTTAGTTGGCTTCTCATACTGATCGCTTTCATTGCCTGGGAGTTACCAGAAGGCACCACTTTCCCAGATATCGAGCCCTTCAAACCATTGGTCGCGAAGTTCTATACGTTGTGGTATTCCAGCGACATGAAAAATCAGTGACATCCCAATTCTATCTTCCATGCATATTACAACTAGTTGAAGATCGCAATCCAATCTACACCGTGCATCACCCCGAACACACTTCATAGGTTTAGACCCTTAATGAAATTCAGCGTGGACCGCCACTTCACCTATATTACAGCACGCACTGATGAGCATAAACAACAGCTCCAATCATATTACAAGTTCACAAAAGATGACTTCGAGGAGATTACCAAGGAAAGGTCGACGGACCTCCTTGTTCCGGTGAACCCCACAAAGATGTCCGACGTGGATAGTCCTGACACTATGTCGGACACACCTGGACCAAGCAAGACGAAGAAATATGATGAAGTACATGATGTCCATAGCACATCGACGAAGATCAGTTCAATCTCACCTAATAAGGGAGATGATGGTGGAGAGCTAGGTGGCACAGAAGTCGATCAAAACAAAGGTGAAGTTACTCCACCTAGAGAGGAGGAGGATCCATCCAAGAAAAGGAAGGTTACCCCACCAAATCCTTCATCCCGAAAGAAATCTAAAGCCACCAGGACTACGTTTAAGACTACCCTCACCCCAGACGACTTCAACTTCTTAGTTGTTGCATTGAATGACGCTTCACTGGAGATCGCAGAAATGAAAGAAGTGAAGCAGGAGGAGGTATTCAGCCGAATCAAGGGTGAACTTCAAGAGGTGTAGCAGGCACTACAAACCAGCTGCACAGTTTCTATTATGCCCTCAACAAGTGGAATAGAAGAACCAGGAGACGATCCAACCTAATTACACCAAATCACTGATAAATTTGAATCTCACCTTCAACGAGCTTAGGAAGAGACAGCAAAATCCACCCAAGCTTTGGCGCAGGCACAGGAAGATCTGCTAGAACAGCACAGTAATGCAGAACGAGAAAAACTATATCTTCAAGCAAAGTGGGAGGAAGAGAAAGCAGCGCTACAGCAAGACAAGGAATAGTTGCTCGTAAAGCAACTTGAATTATAGGAACGAGTTCACAGAGCACTTCGCTCTGTGACAGTCATGGAAGTCCAGACAGAAGAATGAATCCCACAACAGGTGGCACAACTGGAAGGAGTGATCCAGTAGCTTCAGCAGCGCATCGCAGACCTGGAACTTCGCACTATGCCTAAGACCCCTTAAGAAATAAGAGATCTAAGAGAGGCAACTGCCCATAGCGCAGTTGACCGATTAAAAGCCTTTGCTTTGGAATACAAGAAGATAAGCTCTAGAAGCACTCAGATGTATGAAAACCTCACAAAAAATCCAGAGTTACGGGCGTTAGAGTCGCAGCTCCAACATGCAAAGTAGCAAGCATACACGTTACAAGCGCAACTAAAGGCCTTGTCACCATTCAAGAGAATGAAGAGGTTTTCAGAGAAATGCACAGCCCAGCAACAGGTACACATGCTTCAGAGTAAAGTAATGGAAGCCTCTCAATGACTTCAACCAGTGCAAGAAAAGGCATGCCAATTGTTCACCAAAGTTGAAAACCAAGGAGTAGAACTTGAACAGGTTGTGAGTACAGTAGAACAGCGTCTAGAGGGACTAGTCAGCGATGCACTCATTCAAGAGGTCATTGCACAGCAATAGGTCGAAGTAGCTCGAGCCAAGCTCGAGGCATTCAAAGCAAAATTTCTCAGACCATAGTGACTTGCGATGAGTCACAGGTGAGTGTTGGGGGCATGTTGGCCCTTGACCAAGTTTTGAACTTACTTGGTCATATTTGACCATTTTTGGGACTTTGACAGCCTATCAAAGGAGGCACGCCAGATGAAGCAGAGATCACAGGATCTCGACCCACTTTGGGTCCTTTTTGGGTTTTTGGGAATATGTAATGGAAAGGGGATGTTGGCCCATGGGTTTACCCATGCTTAGGCCCACTTTTGTAATGTACAAATAGATATCTAGGCGATGTAAGTAGTGGAGGAGATTAGCCAAGCGCTAAGTGCTAGGATTGATCTATGTGATTGACTTGTAGAGCTGAGTGCTAGGATTGATCTATGTGATTGACTTGTAGGATCTAGCGAGGTGCACGTAGATCTCATGTCCTATGCGGAGTAGGATTTTGATAGATCTATGTTGTAATCAAATTGACTTAAGCTAATAAAGAAGAAGTGTTGGTGGACGTAGCCCCAGCGTGGGGGTGAACCACGTAAATCTGTGTGTTATGCTCTATGCTTTGACTTAATGTGTTTATCTCTGCTTTGGCTAAGAGCTTTGATATATTTAGATAGGTCTGCTTATGCTTTGTGCTTCAATAGATGTATATGAATAGTAGATCTGATATGTATGAAGAGGCTTTGTGCTAATCTACTATATCTGACCTGTTTTACTATTGCTAAGTGCTAAATTACCTTAGATCTAAGTGAATACTGCGATGTTCTATGCTATCTGCGAAGTACAATAAGGATTGAATATTGATGTTAAGTGCTCTGTAAGCAATATAATCACATATATGTGTCCCAGCTAAGGTTGCAGACACCTGAGTCTTGCAACCACCCCTGCCTCTACCTCGGGTGAGACTTCATCTGCTTTGCAGGTGTTGCAAAAAGGGTCGGTAGATAGGGTTTTGTTTGTGCGTTGTTGTAGAGTTGAACCCTTGGTCTGCCCCTGTGACAACAAATGGTTCTGTTGTCGGGACGTGAAACTTTGATTGTTGGGAACTGAGGAAGAAGAAGCTTTGTGCAAAGATTCATCTTGAAACTGTGGAAGCTCTGTGCACAGATCTATGCCCTATTGCGCAGTAATCCACTTGATCTGAAAATCTCTGTGCTAAAGAAGGAAGGATAGATCTAACTAAAAGATCTGAACTCTTTGTGCTCTAAGAAAGGTAAAAGTGGAAGTCTCTGGAGAAAAGAGGTAAGATCTGTAAGCTCAGTGTTCTGATAAAGGTAAGAATAGTTAAAAGTTTTTAGATCTGAAAGCTTTGTGCTCTGTAGAAGTAAGATAGGTGAAAATTTTTGTTTCTAAAGCATGAATCTAGGTATGTTTGATAGATTTTGTCCTAGCTTGAAAACTAGGTCATTAATAAATGAAAGAAAGCTTGATATGAATAGATCTGATAAGTACAGTGATAGATATGTTATACCTATGCATAGAAAGAATGTTTGGACTAACAAATGGATGCAAGATCCTAGAAATAATTTTTTGCAGGCTAGTTACCATGATCTTAGTGCACAGTACAGAAAAGGTTGGGGATCATTTAAAACGAAGAGAGGATTAACCCTATGTTACAGTTGCAGAAGACCGGGACATCTTGCAAAGGAATTCCCTGGTGGAAGATCTAGTTGTCTTTGTTGCAAAGCTTTGGACTATGAAGTATTGAATTGCCCTAGAATGATTGCTAAGCTTGAAAGAATGAATCTGAATGAAGATAACCCTAAGGAAGCTCCAGAAATAGCCGAATTACAGAAAGAATCCAAGAAGGTATTACTACAGATGAAAGACACCTTGAACGACCACCGACATTTTAGGTTATCAGAGATCTTTAAAGAAAAAGAATGCATCGAAGTAAGAATAGGGGACTTCAACATTGATTGTGTTCTTGATGAAGAAACATCGGTGAACATTATGCCAGAGAGAACTTGGGAAGCTATCAGAAGGCTTGTTATGATACCTTCATTAATAGGAATAGGGATACTCAGAGGAAAACTGGTGAACCTATGTGGAAGGCTCACTCAGATATCTATGAATGCTAATGAGACTTCGACAAAGGAAGATTTTGAGATTATCAAGTTTATTGAGGACAGCGCCCCATTTACTATGTTACTTCAAAAACCTTGGATTGAGAGAGATCAAGCCAAAAAGAAGGAATAAGAAAAGGTTTTAGAAAAACAAAGACAAGAGTTAATAGATTTCATGACTAGAAGGATCGCGCAGTTGATTAAAGAATAGGAGAACAAATCGAAGCTATTTGTCACCCGGAGCCTAGATGTCAAAGTTGCAGGAGAACTAGAGCACTCACAGAAGATTGCAGTATCTGTCTAAAATATAGAATAAGTATTACCCCTAATTCTTAGGAGAGAATCTCAGCAGCACGAAGTGACTATGTCCAAGGAAATTAAGAATTAGAATGGGAAGAGAATCATCGAGATGAAGCTCACTGGAAATAAGGCTAGGAAGCTAAGTAAAAAGAGAGCTAAGATCGATAGGCTACAAAATATCCCAGAGGGAACCTTGTAGAATGGAAAACTTGCAGAAATTGAACTTCGTCGAGATATCAAACCAGTGACATAGGCCACTTCGCCGAGGCGAAGCAATATAGCCGTGGGAAGCCGATATAACCGTTCGACTATCACTCTGNTTAGACCACGCCATAACGGACAGAACATAAGTTAATGATGCCTCATACCCGTTGCAAGTAGACCGTTGCTAAGTTTCTTACTTAGTCAGTCATGCCACGCATCGAGAATACTTTTTCTAACTAAGAATTTGAGCCCACAGCCTTAGATTATTTTTCACTATGATCATCACCTTGTTCCAGTACCCTCCATTGCAGTCTCTGAATTCAGCTCACACTCGATCTAATTGACCCCGAGCTTGTATGTCGAACGAGCTCAGTGCCGCAGAGAAAGTAGTCGAAGAATTTTTGATTGACTTAATGACTGAGAGAGTCATGTTGGAAAGAAGGATGTATGCAGGTGTGCAAGCATCATCAATAGAAGGAGTCCAAGCTTCCCCTTCAACTACTCGTGGAGCAGGAACTTCCAAAACCATGGCAGAGACAAGAACAAAGCACAAAGACGACAATGCGAACGCCAATCTTATTATGTGCATTCTGCCAGCTTACCTACCACCTCTCAATGGAGCCATCAACCATGACAATGTCCCTCGAAATTTCGAGTATACTTTGATCACTGTGTACCTTCCAAAAGGGGTGCGCGCAGTTCGTCCCAACCAAGATAAGCTCGCAGCATTGAAGTTTAGCGACTTCAACCTTGGCGACCAAAAGACCTACAACATGCTCGCCCTGCACAAGTATCTAACCAGGACTAAAGGCAAGAATTCCAAGATCATCCCGCAGTCATGGACCTAGAACCTTGCGCAGTCCATGTTATTCAACGTGATGAAGATTCCGCACTTCAGATGACATCAGGAGGTGAATGCATGTGTAAAATTACTACTATCATGCTATCACGGCGAATACCTATTGTTGAACCGATGCATCACTGTAGATCCGACCTTGATCAATCAGATCACAGGGCTTAGTATGAAAGGCCCTAACCCACAGGAGTTCTACCTTGGAAAGACATCAGACCGAGCATTAGCACAGAGAATTAAAGAAACTTATGGAGATGTGGAGAAGGGCACGCGAGGCTACAAGGTAGCCTCTATCAAGAGTGGCACAGTGCACCTTGCCTGTCAGTTGATCGCAGGCAAGCTAATTCATAAGAGTAGACCAACTCAAGTAACTGGATTCATGGTCGACCTCATAAGGAAGTGTGCAGAGGGACTACAGATGAACTGGGTGAAGTACCTTGTCAATCAACTAGAGATTGATTGCAGAGAAATGCAAGACCAAGGGTATGAGTTCCACTTTAGTTGGCCTCTCATACTGATCGCTTTCATTGCTTGGGAGCTACCAGAAGGTGCCACTTTCCTGGACATCAAACCCTTCGAACCACTGGCCACGAAGTTTTGTATGCTATGGTATTCTAGCGACATGAACAAGTAGTGGAAGTCCAATGCCGTCTTCCACGCCTAATACAACCAGTTGAAGATCACAATCCAGTCTACACTGCGCATCACCCCGAACACACTTCACAGGTTTAGACCCTTAATGAAATTTAGCACGGAATGCCATTTCACCTATATTACAGCACGCATTTATGAGCACAAACAGTAGCTTCAGTCATATTACAAGTTGACAGAAGATGACTTGGAGGATATTACCAAGGAATGGTCGGTGAACCTCCTTGTTCCAGCGAACCTCGCAGAGATGTCCGATGTGGATAGTCCTGACTCTATGTTGGACACACCAGGACCAAGCAAGACGAAGAAAGATGACGAAGTACATGATGTCCATAGCACATAAGCAAAAACCAGTTCGATCTCACCTGAGAAGAGAGATGATGGTGGAGATCTAGGTGGCACAAAAGTTACTCCGCCTAGAGAGGAGGAGGATCCATCCAAAAAAAGGAAGGTTGCCCTACCAAAGCCTTCGTCCCGGAAGAAAGATAAAGCCACCAGGACTACGTTTAAGACTACCCTCACCCCAGACGACTTCGACTTCTTAGTTGCTGCATTGTATGATGCTTCACTGGAGATCGCAAAAAAGCAAGAAGTGAAGCAAGAGGAGGTATTCAGCCGAATCAAGGGTGAACTTCAAGAGGTGCAGCAGGCACTACAAACCAGCCGTGCAGTTTCTATTACACCCTCAACAAGTGGAACAGAAGAACCAGGAGACAAGCCAGCACAATTGCACCAGATCGCTGATAAATTTGAAGCTCGCCTTCAACGAGCTTAGGAAGAGACAGCGCAAGCCAACCAAGCTTTGGCGCAGGCAGAGGAAGATCTGCTAGAACATTGCGGTAATGCAGAACGAGAAAAACTAGATCTTCAAGCAAAGTGGGAGGAAGATAAAGCAGCGCTACAGTAAGACAAGGAAAAGTTGCTTGCAGAGCAACATGAAGTACAGGAACGGGTTCAGAAAAAACTTCGCTCTGTGACAGTCATCAAAGTCTAGATAGAAGAACGAATCCCACAGCAGGTGGCACAACTAGAAGGAGTGATCCAGCAGCTTCAGCAGTGCATCACAGACCTGGAACTTCGCATTGTGCCTAAGACCCCTCAAGAAATAAGAGATCTAAGAGAGGCAATTGCCCGCAGCACAGTTGATCGATTAAAATCCTTTGCTTTAGAATACAAGCAGTTGAGCTCTAGAAGCACTCAGACATATGAAAACCTCACGGAAAATCCAGAGTTACAGGCGTTAGAGTCGTAGCTCCAACATGCAAAGCAGCAGGCAGACACGTTACAAGCGCAGTTGAAGGCCTTGTCACGAATCGAGAGAATGAAGAGTTTTCTAGAGTAACACATGGCCCAACAGAAGGTACACATGCTTCAGAGTAAAGTAATGGAAGTCTCTCAATGACTTTAACCAGTGTAAGAAAAGGCATGCCAACTGTTCACCGAAGTTGAAAACCAAGGAGTAGAACTTAAACAGGTTGTGAGTAAAGCATAACAGTGCCTAGAGGGACCAGTCAGCGATGCATTCATCTAGGAGTTCATTGAACAAGAGGTCATTGCACAGCAGCAGGTCGAAGCAGCTCGAGGCATTCGAAGCAGAATTTCTTAGACCATAGTGAATCGGGATGAGTCACAGGTGAGTGTTGGGGGCCTGTTGGCCCTTGACCAAGTTTTGAAGTTACTTGGTCATATTTGACCATTTTTAGGACTTTGACAGCCTGTCGAAGGAGGCGTGCCAGACGAAACAGATATCATGGGATCTCAGCCCACTTTGGGCCCTTTTTGGGTTTTTGGGAATATGTAACGAGAAGGGGATGTCGGCCCATGGGTTTACCCACGCTTAGGCCCACTTTTGTAATGTATAAATAGATATCTAGGCGATGTAAGTAGAGGAGAAGATTAGCCAAAGGATAAGTGCTAGGATTGATCTATGTGATTGACTTGTAGAGCTGAGTGCAAGTGTTTTAAGTGCTGAGTGCACGGATTGTAAGGAGGCTCTATGCTAGATCTACTCGAGGACGGAGGATTTGGCAAGGTGCGCGCAGATCTCCTGTCCTATGTAGAGTAGGATTTTGATAGCTCTATGCTACAACCAGATTGACTGAAGCTAATAAAGAAGAAGAGTTGGTGGACATAGCCCCAGGGTAGGGGTGAACCACGTAAATCTGTGTGTTATGTTCTGTGCTTTGGCTTAATCTGTTTATCTCTGCTTTGGCTAAGTACTTTGATATATTTAGATAGGTCTACTTATGCTTTGTGCTTCAATAGATGTATATGAATAGTAGATCTGATATGTATGAAGATGCTTAGTGCTAATCTACTATATCTGACTTGTTTTACTATTTCTAAGTGCTAAATTACCTTATATCTAAGTGAATATTGCGATCCTCTGTGCTATCTGCGAAGTACAATAAGGATTGAATATTGATGTTGAGTGTTTTGTAAGCAATATAATCATAGATCTGTGTCCCAGCTAAGGTTGCAAACACTTGAGTCTTGCAACCACCCATGCCTCTACCTCGGGTGAGACTTCATCTGCTTCGCAGGTGTTGTCAAAAGGGTTGGTAGTTAGGGTTTTGTTGGTATGTTGTTGTAGTGTTGAACCCTGGGTCTGCCCCTATGCCAACAAATGGTTCTGTTTTTAGGACGTGAAACTGTGATTGCTAGGAACTGAGGAAGAAGAAGCTTTGTGCAAAGATTCGTCCTGAAACTGTGGAAGCTCTGTGCACAGATCTATGCCCTAGTGCGCAGTAATCCACTTGATCTGAAAAGCTCTATGCTAAAGAAGGAAGGATAGATCTGAATAAAAATAAGCGAGATCTGAACACTTTGTGCTCTAAGAAAGGTAAAAGTGGAAGCCTCTGGAGAAAATATGTAAGATCTGTAATATAAGTATTCTGATAAAGGTAAGAATAGTTAAAAGTTTTTAGATCTGAAAGATTTGTGATCTGTACAAGTAAGATAAGTGAAAATTTTTGTTTCTAAAGCACGAATCTAGGTATGTTTGATAGATTTTGTCCTAGCTTGAAAACTAGGGCATTAATAGATGAAAGAAAGCTTGATATGAATAGATCTTATAAGTACAGTGATAGATATGTTATACCTATGCATAGAAAGAATGTTTGGACTAACAAATGGATGCAGGATCCTAGAAAGAATTTTTTGCAGGCTAGTTACCATGATCCCAGTGTGCAGTACAGAAAAGGTTGGGGATCATTTAAAAGGAAGAGAGGATCGACCCTATGTTACAGTTGTAGAAAAACAGGACATCTTGCTAAGGAATGCCCTGGTGGAAGATCTAATTGTCTTTGTTGCAAATCTTTGGACCTTGAAGTATTGGATTGCCCTAGAATGATTGCTAAGCTTGAAAGAATGAATCTGAATGAAGATAATCCTAAGGCAGCTCTAAAAATAGCCGAATTCCAGAAAGAATCTGAGAAGGTATTACTACAGATGAAAGACACCTTGAATGAACACCGACATTTTAGGTTATTAGAGATCTTTAAAGAAAAAGAATGCATCGAAGTAAGAATAGGGGACTTCGACATTGACTGTGTTCTTGATGAAGAATCACCAATGAACATTATTCCAGAGAGAACTTGGGAAGCTATAGGAAGGCCTACTATGATACCTTCATTAAGAGGAATAGGGCTACTCAAAGGAAAACTAGTGAACCTATGTGGAAGGTTGACTCAGACCAATGACATAGGCCACTTCGCCGAGGCGAAGCAATATAGCCATGGGAAGCCAATCTAACCGTTCAGTTGTCGCTCCGAACGGGTCGAAAAGTATTGATCGTTTGCCACTAGACTGTCAGACCGTGCCATAACGAACAGAACATGAGTTAATGACGCCTCATACCCATTGCAAGCAGACCACTGCTAAGTTTCTTACTTAGTCCGTCGCGCCACACACCGAAAATACTTTTGCTAACTAAGAATTTGAGCCCACGACCTGAGATTATTTTGCACTGTTATCATCACCTTGTTCCAGTACCCTCCATTATAGTCTCTCAATTCAGCTCACACCCGATCTAATTGACCCCGAGCTTGTATGTCGGACGAGCTCAGGGCTGCAGAGAAAGTATTAGAAGAAGTTTTTATTGACTTAATGATTGAGAGAGTCATGTCGGAAAGAAGGACATCTGCAGGTGTGCAAGCATCATCAACAGGAGGAGTCCAAGATTCCCCCTCAACTGCTCGCGGAGTAGGAACTTCCAGAACCATGGCAGAGACAAGAACAAAGCATAGAGATGACATTACAAACGCCAAGATTATTATGTGCATTCTACCAGCTTACCTACCACCTCTCAATGGTGCCATCAATCATGATAGTGTCCCTTGAGACTTTCAATATACTTTGATCACTGCGTACCTTCCGAAAGGGGTGCACATAGTTAGTGTCGACCAAGATAAGCTCATAGCATTGAAGTTTAGCGACTTCAACCTTGGCGACCGAAAGACTTATAGCATGCTCGCCCCACACAAGTATCTAACCAGGACTAAAGGCAAGAATTCCAAGATCATCCCGCAGTCATGGACCCACAACCTCGCGCAGTCCATGCTGCTCAACATGATGAAGATTCTGCACTTCGGACGACATCAGGAGGTGAATGCATGTGTAAAATTACTACTGTCGTGATATCACGGCGGATACCTATGGCTTAACCGATGCATCACTGTAGATCCAACCATGATCAATCGAATCACAGGGCTTAGTATGCAAGGCCCTAACCCATGGGATTTCTAACCTGGAAAGACATCAGACCAAGCATTAGCACAGAGAATTAAAGAAACTTATGGCGATGTAGAGAAGGGCACGCGAGGCTACAAGTTAGCCTCTATCCAGAGTGGCGCAGTGCGCCTTGCCTATTAGTTGATCGTAGACAAGCTAGTTTGCAAGAATAGACCAACAAAAGTAACCGGATTCGTGGTCAACCTCATAGGGAAGTGTGCAAAGGGACTATAGATGAATTGGGCGCAGTACCTTGTCAATCAACTAGAACTTGATTGTAGAGAAGCGCAAGACCAAGGGTATCAGTTCCACTTTAGTTGGCTTCTCATACTAATCGCTTTCATTGCCTAGGAGCTACTAGAAGGCACCACTTTCCCGCATATCGAACCCTTCGAACCACTGGCCGTGAAGTTCTGTATGTTATGGTATTCCAGCGACTTGAACAAGCAGTGGTAGTCCAATTCTGTCTTCCACGCCTATTACAACTAGTTGAAGATCACAATCTAGTCTACAACGCGCATCACCCCAAACACACTTCACAGGTTTAGACCCTTAATGAAATTCAGCGCGGACCGCCACTTCACCTATATTACAGCGAGCGCTAATGAGAATAAACAACAGCTCCAATCATATTACAAGATGACAGAACATGACTTGGAGGAGATTACCAAGGAATGGTCAAGGGACCTCCTTGTTCCAGCGGACCCCGCAGAGATGTTCTACGTGGATAGTCCTGACACTATGTTGGACACACCTGGACCAAGCAAGACGAAGAAAGATGACGAAGTACATGATGTCCATAGCACATCGAAGAAGACCAGTTCGATCTCACTTAAGCAGGGAGATGATGGTGGAGAGCTAGGTGGCATAGAAGTCAAGCAAAACAAAGGCGAAGTTACTCCGCCTAGAGAGGAGGAGGATCCATCCAAGAAAAGGAAGGTTACCCCACCAAAGCCTTCATCCCAGAAGAAAACTAAAGCCACCGGGACTACATTTAAGACTACCCTCACCCTAGAAGACTTCGACTTCTTAGTCACTGCGTTGAATGACACTTCACTGGAGATTGCAAAAAAGCAAGAATCGAAGCAGGAGGAGGTATTCAGCCGAATCAAGGGTGAACTTCAAGAGGTGCAGCAGGCACTACAAACCAACCGCACAGTTTCTATTGCGCCCTCAATAAGTGGAATAGAAGAACCAAGAGACGCGCCAGCCCAATTGCATCAGATCACTGATAAAGTTGAAGCTCACCTTCAACAAGCTCAGGAAGAGACAGTGCAAGCCATCCAAGCTTTGGCGCAAGTAGAGGAAGATCTTCTAGAACAGCGTAGTAATGTAGAATGAGAAAAACTAGATCTTCAAGCAAAGTGGGAGGAAGAGAAATCAACGCTACAGGGATAAGTGCAAGTGTTGTAAGTGTTGAGTGCACAGATTGTAAGGAGGCTCTGTGCTAGATCTACTTGAGGAAGGAGGATCTGGCGAGGTGCGCGCAGATCTCCTGTCCTATGGAGAGTAGGATTTTGATAGCTCTGTGTTGTAACCAGATTCACTGAAGCTAGTAAAGAATAAGAGTTGGTGGACGTAGCCCCAGGGTGGGGATGAACCACGTAAATCTGTGNTGTGCTTTGACTTAATGTGTTTATCTCTGCTTTGGCTAAGTGCTTTGATATATTTAGATAGGTCTACTTATGCTTTGTGCTTCAATAGATGTATATGAATAGTCGATCTGATATGTATGAAGATGCTTAGTGTTCATCTACTATATCTGACCTATTTTACTGTTGTTAAGTGCTAAATTACCTTAGATCTAAGTGAATATTGTGATGCTCTGTGCTATCTGCGAAGTACAATAACGATTGAATATTGATGTTGAGTGTTCTGTAAGAAATATAATCACAGATCTGTGTCCCAGCTAAGGTTGCAGACACCTGAGTCTTGCAACCACCCCTGCCTCTACCTCGGGTGAGACTTCATCTGCTTCGCAAGTGTTGCCGAAAGGGTGAGTAGTTAGGGTTTTAATGGTGCGTTGTTGTAGCATTGAACCCTGGGTCTGTCCCTGTGCCAACAAATGGTTCCATTGTCAGGACGTGAAATTGTGATTGTTGGGAACTGAGGAAGAAGAAGCTTTGTGCAAAGATTCATCCTGAAACTGTAGAAGCTCTATGCACGGATCTGTGCCCTAGTGCACAATAATCCACTTGATCTGAAAAGCTATGTGCTAAAGAAGGAAGGACATATCTGAATAAAAAGAAGTGAGATCTGAATGCTTTGTGCTCTAAGAAAGGTAAAAGTGGAAGTCTCTAAAGAAAAGAGGTAAGATTTGTAAGCTCAGTGTAAGATCTAGATCTGAAAGCTTTGTGCTCTGTAGAAGCAAGATAAGTGAAAATTTTTGTCTCTAAAGCATGAATCTAGGTATGTTTGATAGACTCTGTCCTAGCTTGAAAACTAGGGCATTAATAGATGAAAGAAAGCTTGATATGAATAGATCTGATAAGTACAGTGATAGATGTGTTATGCCTATGCATAGAAAGAATGTTTGGACTAATAAATGGATGCAAGATCCTAGAAAGAGATTTTTGCAGGCTAGTTACCATGATCCTAGTGCACAGTACAGAAAAGGTTGGGGATCATTTAAAAGGAAGAGAGGATTAACCCTATGTTACAGTTGCAGAAGACTGGGACATCTTGCTAAGGAATTCCCTGGTGGAAGATCTAGTTGTCTTTGTTCCAAATCTTTGGACCATGAAGTATTGGATTGCCCTAGAATGATTGTTAAGCTTGAAAGAATGAATCTGAATGAAGATAACTCTAAGGCAGCTCCAGAAATAGTTGAATTCCAGAAAGAATCTGAGAAGGTATTACTACAGATGAAAGACACCCTTAACGACCACCGACATTTTAGGTTATAAGAGATCTTTAAAGAAAAAGAATGCATCGAAGTAAGAATAGGGGACTTCGACATTGACTGTGTTCTTGATGAAGAAACCCCAGTGAACATTATGCCAGAGAGAACTTGGGAAGCTATAGGAAGGCTTGCTATGATACCTTCATTAAGAGGAATAGGGCTACTTAGAGGAAAATCGGTGAACCTATGTGGAAGGCTCACTCAGATATCTATGAATGCTAATGAGACTTTGATAGAGGAAGATTTTGAGATTATCAAGTTTATTGAGGACATTGCCCCATTTATGATGTTATTTGGAAAACCTTGGATTGAGAGAGATCAAGCCAGAAAGAAGAAAGAAGAAAAGGTTTTAGAACAGCAGAGACAAGAGTTAATAGATTTCATGACCAGAAGGATTGCGCAGTTGATTGAAGAACAGGAGAACAAATCAAAGCTATTTGCCACCCGGAGCCCAGATGTCAAAGGTGCAAGAGAACTAGAGGACTCATAGAAGATTGCAGTATCTGTCTCAAATATAGAAAAATTATTACCCCTGAGTCTTAGGAGAGAATCTCAGCAGCACGAAGTGACTATGTCCAAGGAAAATAAGAATCAGAATGGGAAGAGAATCACTGAGATGAATCTCACTAAAAATAAGGCTAGGAAGCTAAGTAAAAAAAGAGATAAGATTGACAGGCTACAAAATATCCCAGAGGGAACCTCTCAGAATGGAAAACTTGCAGAAATTGAACTTCGTCAAGATATCAGACCAGAGACATAGGCCACTTCACCGAGGCGAAGCAATATAGCTGTGGGAAGCCAATATAACCGTTCGACTGCCACTTTGAATGGGTCGAAAAGCATTGATGGTTCACCACTAGACCCTCAGACTGCACCATAACAAACAGAACATGAGTTAATGATGCCTCATACCCATTCCAAGAAGACTGTTGCTAAGTTTCTTACTTAGTCCTCCATGCCATGCACCGAGAATACTTTTGCTAACTAAGAATTTGAGCCCATGGCCTGATATTATTTTGCACTATAATCATCACCTTGTTCCCATACCCTCCAATTCAGTCTCTGAATTCAACTCACACCCAATATAATTGACCCCAAGCTTGTAGGTCGAACGAGCTCAACTCCGCAAAGAAAGTAGTCGAAGAAGTTTTGATTGATTTAATGATTGAGAGAGTCATGTCGGAAAGAAGGATGTCTGCAGGTGTGCAAGCATCATCATCAGGAGGATTCCAAGCTTCCCTCTCAATTGCTCATGGAGCAAGATCTTCCAGAACCACGACAGAGACAAGAACAAAGCACAGAGATGACATTGCAAATGCCAAGCTTATTCTGCGCATTCTGTCGACTTACCTACCACCTCTCAGTGGCGCCATCAGTCGTGACAGTGTCCCTCAAGACTTCGAGTATACTTTGATCACTGTGTACCTTTCGAAAGTGGTGCGTGCAGTTCGCGCTGACCAAGATAAGCTCTCATCATTGAAGTTTAGCGACTTCAACCTTTGTGACCGGAAGGCTTATAGCATGCTCGCCCCGCATAAGTATCTAACCAGGACTAAAGGCAAGAATTCCAAGATCATCCCACAGTCATGGACCTAGAACCTTGCGTAGTCCACGCTGCTCAGCGTGATGAATATTCCACACTTTGAACGACATCAGGAGGTGAATGCATGTGCAAAATTACTGCTGTCATGCTATCACGGCGGATACCTATGGTTGAACCGACGCATCACTGTAGATCTAACCTTGATCAATCGGATCACAGGGATTAGTATGCAAGGCCCTAACCCACGGGAGTTCTACCCTGGAAAGACCTCAGACCGAGCATTAGAGCAGAGAATTAAAGAAACTTATGGCGATGTGGAGAAGGGCACGTGAGGCTACAAGGTAGCCTCTATCCAGAGTGGCGCAATGCACTTTGCCTGTTAGTTGATCACGGGCAAGCTAGTTCTCAAGAATAGACCAACTCAAGTAACCGGATTCATGCTCGACCTCGCAGGGAAGTGCGCAGAGGGACTACAGATGAACTGGGTGCAGTACCTTGTCAATCAACTAGAGCTTGATTGCAGAGAAGTGCAAGACCAAGGGTATGAGTTCCACTTTAGTTGGCTTCTCATATTGATCACTTGCATTGCCTTGGAGCTACCAGAAGGTGCCACTTTCCCGAATATCGAACCCTTCGAACCACTGGCCGCGAAGTTCTGTATGGTGTCATATTTCAGCGACATGAACAAGAAGTGGAAGTCCAATGTCGTCTTCCACGCCTATTACAAGCAGTTGAAGATCGCAATCCAGTCTACACCGCGCATCACCCCGAACACACTTCACGGGTTTTTTCCTTAATTAAATTCAGCACGAAGCGCCACTTCACCTATATTATAGCGCGCACTAATGAGCATAAACAACAGCTCCAGTCATATTACAAGTTGACAGAAGATTACTTGGAGGAGATTACCAAGGAATGGTTGGCGAACCTCCTTGTTCCAGTGGACCCCGCAGAGATGTCCAACGTGGATAGTTCTGACACTATGTCAGACACACCTGGACCAAACAAGATGAAGAAAGATGACGAAGTACATGATGTCCATATCACATTGGCGAAGACCAGTTCAATCTCACCTGAGCAGGGAGATGATGGTGGAGAGCTAGGTGGAATAGAAGTCGAGCAAAGCAAAGGCAAACTTACTCTGCCTAGAGAAGAGGAGG
>JASDQU010105489.1:113223-127043 GCA_032191745.1 Picea mariana | reverse complement strand
TAAAGAGGCCACTCCACGTTTCTAATCAGAAGACCAAAAATTCCTCATGACCGACGGAGTGGGAGGTCCACCACCTTAGGTCAAAGACCCAATGTAATGACTAACTAACTCACTATGGAAAATTAGGGAGCACAGAGCACACACTAAAAGTTTCCTAAAGATAAACCAAGCAATCGACTAACTAGTGGGAAGGATAGTTACGCCAATCGACACTAGATAAACTAATCGGTGTAAGTGAAACTCAAAGATGGAAGAACCCTCCGGGTATACTCTACGAAGCATGATACAAAGTCCACCCTAGGTACCATGATATACCCCCACAGTCACTTGTGTAAGTCCCTAAAATATGTGAAACTAGGTTTCCAGCTCGCAGTCAGTTACCAGGCAGGTACAGTCGACAGTCGGGAAAATCGTAATGAGTAGGATAACAAGTCTGAATCCTTTCAAGGGTATCAAAAGAAAATGGTCTGGAAGACAACATAGGATATCAAATGGATTCGAAGTCCATGAATCTTCGTAGGAAAATTCAGTTGGTATTGTTACTAAGAAATACCCTCAATATACAATCCCCACTATGTTCAGTCTTGCTTTGGAGGGGTTATATCCATTGCCTTTCCTCACGTGACCTCGTGTTTATCCCATGTGTTAGAGGGGATTCCTGGATAACTCTTATGACATTGGACTTAAGCACTCCCTAACTAAGACTCTAATGTTTGATTTGACGGCCTTGAAGAGTTTCCTCTCCAAGCCTAATTCAAGGCCCTAAAACCCTAAACTATTTGGTGGACCCTACAAATAGAAAATTCTAGTGTATTTTAGATCAATAATTATTTCTAAAGGCTTGATTTACTCACAAGGTATGGTAGTGAAACTAATGGTGTTATAAAGAGATGAAAAGGAGGAGAAAATAAAAGTACTTGAAAGAAAAATTACTTTGAATTTAAAAGCAAAGCTTGTAACTAACTCTTTGTAAACTCAAATTTTCCTAACTAACATTTCAAGATATTGTAAAGAAAACCTAAAAATTTCCTTCTCTTGAATACAAGATACTTATGTTTCAAGAAATTAAGAAGAACTTCACAATAAAGACTGTTTTCCCTTTTTTGCAAATAACAACTTTAACTACTTTTCCAAACTGAAATGCAAGAAAATGAAATTCCTTTTTTTTTTAAATCACTTTAAAGAGAAAAACTGAATTAAATCTAAAGAAAGTAAAAAGGATAAAAATAAAATTGAAACAAGACTGGAAAATACCTTTAGCCCACTGCGGATCGCACAGATTCAATCAAGAAACCAAAAAGGCATATCCTAAAACTCAACAACTTGCTTAAAACCTATTTAGGGTAAACACAATAAGACTAAATAAACAAGCAAATTGAAACCTATACCGAGGATATGGAAATAAACAGAGACTCTAGATTGATCCAAGAAAGCCCTCACAAGTGTGAAATTCAATTAGGAAAGCAGAAAAATCCATATTTTTCAAAAAATTCTCATGAAACAGAGATGTGGGTTGTTGCATCAGTAGCCTGTGTATGTACGTGGGTTGTTTACTGTGCAGAGCATGTATGTACGTGGGATAACCCAAGACAAGGCACGTACACCTCTATATCTCTTCAAAAATTAAAATACCATGCAGTCTTATAGGGCAGGGACAATTGGTATGCACCCTATAGGTGACCAGAATCCCTTGACAAACTCAACAAACTTGAAAGAAACTTGAAAGGAAAACAAACCAATCAAACAGCCCAAATCCTCTAAAAAACCCTAGTGGCATTCCACAGTATGTTTGCCAGTCCTTCTAATGGGAAAAACCCCCTTTTAACTACACCAGTGTTTAAGATGTAGACAGAGAGAAGGACCGTCTAAAATTTAATCTGTTTTACTCTACCCCAAACATACCAAAACTAATGTAAAGAAAGAATATAAGAGAAGATATCGGGTAACTATACCTTTGATCCCACTTCTGGTGATGATCCCCTCAAGCTTGGTAGTTCCAATGACTGGACGTCTCCTCCCAAGGATGACTTGCATCCAAAGATAAGAAAAGAAAGAATACAAACATGCTATTCTATTCATGATTTAGGATTAGATATCAAACGCTAAGTATAAATCAATGCAAATACTCAAAACATCATCATTTGGGACAGGAAAATGTGATTCTTTTATTCATCATACAAATATTAGAACTTACAATCTGTGTCGGCCATCGTTCTGCGAACCTGGTTCGGGATCCTCTTTACCATTCTCCAAGTGCACCTTGAATTGACTTCTCTCTCAACCTTCTGATCACCTCAATGGAAGGGAATCATTTGAATGGAGGAAGAAAGGGATGATGAGGGAATGTTGAGGCAATATCTCACAAAAGGCATCAAAATATTGGGTAAGGAGGGGGAGTGAAATTGGGGAGAGTTTCATTGTTCTTATGTTTGGATGTGAAATGAGACCCGAACACCTCCTTTTATATGATAAAAATTTGGTTATTCATTTGGGTGAAGGGATATAGCAGGTGGATTATTTGGGAAACTTCCAATAGCCTGTGAATTTCAACGAATTCCTTGCAACTTTTTAATTTTTTCAACTTTTTCAAGCCTACGTGGGTTGTAACGGTGTAGCAAGTGTATGTATGTGAGATATAGTTGTGAAACAAGCATATGTATGTGGGTTTTAATGGTGCGGAGCGTGTATATCTTCTAAAAAATGGTTTTTTAAGAAGATCTTCTCAGCAGTGCTTTGGAAAAATATGCAAGTAATAGGGCCAAGGCCATGTATGCATGAATAGGGAATTTTAGGGCTATAACAAGTGGATAGTCGATCGCTCAATATGGAAAGAATAAGAAGAACATGAACAAATTTAAGTGCTTTGATGTCACAAGTTTGGACATTATGCAAGGAAATGTCCAAACAGGAAGAAGGGGGGAAATGAAATGCAATTTAGTATTTGTCAATGTAGCTACATTGACAAATACTCAATTGGATGAGTTTTGAAAGAAGTTTGAACAGAAAAAGTTCTTACTTATTTCTCAAACTTCCTTGGGAAGTATATCAAATAGTGCATGGTTGATAGATAATGGAGCCGCATGTCATATAACAGAAGCACGAGAGGTGTTTGAGAGATTCATAGAGTCTGACTTAGAGATGCATGTGGAATTTGGTATGGGCACCAAGCATGCAGTGAATGGATTTGGAATAGCACCAGTATCGATGGAGTCAGGAGGCACATTAAGGGTGTAGGATGTTTTATGGGTGTTATAACTCAAGAGGAGTGTGATATCAGTCTCGATGATTGAGAAGAAGGCATTTGAAGTAGTGTTCCAGGAAGGAAATGTGCTTATCATTCCCATAATATCTAGCTCAGACAAAGAAATTTTCTTTGGAGTTAGAGAGAGAAACTTGTATAGGATTAAGGGCCAGCCTATGAGATAAATTTCCAGCAGCATAGTGACAAATAATAGGGAGCAGGTAGCTATGAAGGTTGAGAAACTTAGAGGGAGTCATCCTTCAAGGTCAGGTGGGAAGGAGGATCCTTCCAATTTAGTCAAGAAGAACTCAGAGTATGATATGGCCATGCAGGATGCCCAGGAGTAGGAGACTTATAGGAGCATGTTCAGAGGTAGTGAGTCTTCAGAGACAGGTCATACTATCATGGTAGGCATAACTTCTATGTCATAGGGAGAAACCAATTAGGTGTATTGGAGAGTAAGCATGGTAGCATATTAGGTAGCGAAGATAGATCCAACTCTAGGTGGGAGAAGTACCTTCCTAACTAAGAGGGAGTGTCGATGTTTTTGGTAGCATCAGACATGTACTTCCACATAGGCATGTGTTTTGCATGTGGAAGTTGTTGAAAATATTCCACTCCTGAGTTTACTTTTTTTTTAATATTGGGGGAATCGAAAACTCGCGGTTCTCGTACTCACGTGACATGGGGTCGATACCCATCTGCTACCACTATAACCTCAGGTACTCCACACAACCCGCAAGCATGGAGCACAAGTAAATCAGAGTGAGAATCAAACTTGAGACCTCCTTTACATATTTCCTTCCATTTACATGACACTTGCCAATTGGTCTACACTTTTGCAGTATTTACTTTAGTTAAAAGGAATTAATTAAATTAAAATTGTATTTATTACTTTATTGAGTTTTTTAAGGATACACTTAGATTGCAACATGTAATCTAAATCTTAATTGAGTGTGATATGTAATATCAACCATATATCACTTTGGAGATTAGAAATGGATTATAACTCATGATTATAAAATCAAGGCTGGGGTAAAGGAGAAATTAATTTTGAGGAGAGGTTGAGGTAGAGATATTTGGTGAGTGACCAAGGTTGAGGATAACAAGGAAGTACCTTTTCTAGTCTGAGGAGTGTAGGAACAAAGAAGGAATTTTCCTTACACTGGAGAGAAGAGATCTCACTAGTTGGGTGAAGAGAGTTCATCCAAGTATTAATCAGAGGGTTGGATCACAAAGGATCGTGATTCAAGATATTGATAGGTGGAGAAGGAATTTCATCTATATTTCATACAAGTCAAGAAGGAGAGAGAGAATAAGAAGCCATAGGTGGGTTTAATAGGAAAAAATCCATAGGGAAGAGTAGAGTCGTATTAAACTTGTCGTAAAACCTTTCCGTGCATATCCATGGGTCATATTTTAGATAGAAATGGATATACATGGGTCATGGAAGGGAAAGTAACATATGTTCATGGGTCATAGAAGGGAAATTCATGAGTTTCTCAGGAAACGTGACAGAACAGATCGTACAATAGCATGTGTTTCCAGGTTTGTCTGTAGTGTGTAATTCTCTTAGTGGGACCTTTTCCTTGTTATAGGAGCTCTTATTTTACCTTAATAAAAGCATCATTGGACTCTTTTTCCCTCTAAGGTTTTTCTACGGATTTACCCAAAAATATTGGTTTTTATGTGTGCTTGATTTGGTTTCATTGTTTATGCTTTTGTTGCATGTTTAGTTGATTACTCAATTGTGATTTTAGTAGATAAAGTGATTTTATTTGAGCTAATTTTTGGGTGTTGAGTAGAGTGGTAAAATATCAACATGGTATTAGTGCATACCAAGGGTTGAGTTCGCTCAAGAATAAATTATTTTTTATTATTTTCAACAAGGAGTCATCTTTGAATGCTTCCATTGTTGTGTGTGACCATATGGTCAATTTTTTTATTCGATAAAATAACTACGACAATTCCAAGACTACACTTGTTGTGCAAGGGCCAACATCTTCTTCCCATCCCGGTGGCCATATTGATATTTAGAAGCCATCATTTGAGACATTTCTTCATCCCCCAAAGGGTGTTCTTCAATACACGAAACATAACCCACATACATGGCCTCCCCACAACTATAGTATCGTGGAAGACTTGGCCCATGTGCCATGTGCTATGTTTGCAGTCAAATTCCTCCAAAGCTATGCAACACAACATGAAGCCTTGTTTTATGTAAATTTTGGGGTTGATCCCTCATAGTTGAGTTTGAAAAACTTTGATTCTGATTAGGTTAATCACAGGATATCCCATCATATCACTTTCTAGATCAAAGTGGGAACGATGGGGAAAAATATCTTTCACATTATAATTAATGAAGGAGCCTTGAATTGCATTATGTCTATGTCATGTTGGAATTCCCTCAACTCTCCAAAGCTCGACACCTCCACACATTACTAAAATCATTTCATGGAAATATGTTCCATCCCCACAAGATTATCACTACCTTACCCATCAAATTAGGTGGTAAGACTGTCTTTGTTGTTGTGGAGGTCGTTGACGCACCTCTTGAGTACAAGAAAGATAGTGACAATTCCCTCATCAAGGAAAGATAGTGACAATTGATAAACTTGTGTTTTGTGCCCTAGACCTTGGATCCAATGCGGGGTCTAATATACCCTTTGTTGGTGATACCGAGTAGTCTTACTTGAGTGTTGGTGTGTGGATGTTAAAAGACTCTTCTCACATGGGTACATTCCGTCTTCCCCCACCAAATCCTACTACAAACATTGCTCCATTCAATATGATTTCTTTCTTTACTAATGAATCCCTCAGGTCTTTTGATCCTTGTGTGGTACCTCCTCTTGAGGATATTGAATCTTACAGAGCTCACACGTTTCTCACCAAGATTTATTTTTTGAATCTGAAAATCCCATCAACATCCACTATTATTGGTCAACACCTCCATTATCATATGGAGTTTGATAAACCTACTCCATCCATACAGGTTGTTGACTCTCTAATTTTACATGATATCCTAGATATTGAGTTTCCTTCAAATAAGGCCATCTTGAATGTCATGGATTCCCTATATAATCCCAAGGATAAGGTGACTCATCAATAATATTTTATTTATTGAAAACCAATGAGATTTATCATGATGAGTATTGATATGATACTGGGGGAATTTTTTGGGGCATCTAGTAGACCTCCTAGTCTTGACCCTTTCCCTCCTCCGTTATCTTTTCCCAAACTTTCCACTTAATCTGATGCTCTATAGGAGGAAAGAGGGCGGAAAGTGCTACAACACATGATTCAAAGGTCTCTTGAATATTTCCATATATTTGAGGAAGTATAGTGAGTGATAGAGTGGTCACTAGAGGAAGCTCGAGCCTGTGAAGAATTACAACATGCCACACATAGGTATTTAGAGGCAGCTCGTGTGTGTGAGGAAATACAATGCACAACACAAATGTCATTAGAAGAATATCAAAGACAAGAAGAATTGCAGTCATCCAACAAAAGGGAAATAGAGTAACATGTGCATGAAAAACTAAAGTGCATGGTGTGAGAATAAGCACTATGCAAAATGGATCATGAAGTAGACACTAAATACCAAGTAAATAACTTCTTGTGATGTTGTTTAAAATTGTGAAGTGATCTGGATGATGCAAAAAAAATTGATGCAGATGTTATAAAATTTCATGGATGAAGAGATGATATATAGAGCTATATCATCCCCCCTACCATAAAGGGATGTGTGTCAGGTTAGTAAGAAGAATCACACAAGAAGAGAGTTTAAGATCATGGCTAAACTCGAACGTTATGAGACAAACAATGTCATGATGGATCTAGGATCTCACATGAACATCCTATTGAAGAATTAATTGGATGATATACATGGATATCGGTGTCCAACCACCTATTTCAACTTGCTCATTTTGGAAATTTTTCAGTTTGGCATTTTTTTTCCTAGTTTTTGGGTCCTGAACTTTCGGGGTCATTTTGAGGCCCTAAACAATGTTTTTAGGTCTCTCCACAGTCAAACTGTAGATAAAGTTAGTGTTTGATAGAATAATGTGTAGTCCTTAGATAGAACTTTCCAATGGTCTATTTTGCGCTTAAAACATATATCATATGCAAAAGTTATGACCCCGTTAAGTTGATGTACCAACTTACCCCAATGGGACCCACATGACTTTTGTCACTTCATCTCCTAGGGTTAGGTTTTTGGATGTCTAGGGTTTTGGAATTCATGTTTATTGTAAAAAAATCTTTCAGAGCCTCATTGTACTCATATTCTTGCGAATGAGCGCATCTATCACATCTCTTCTCAGAGATAAGCCGCCAACATTCTAGCAAGATTTTTTTTTCAATTTGCATTTTATAGTTTCAACATATTTATTTATTGAATATAATCCAATTTTAATGTATCTATGTTATTTTTAATTGTGTCATTGTGGTAATAATAATAATAATCTATGTTCATTTCGTTCTACTCATAAAATCCATATCAGTGGTATCAGAGCGGTCTAACCCTTGTCATTCTTAGTGCACGTCCCCGATGAGGTCAAGGTACAAAGTGTTGGGTCTCGCGCTTGTTTCTCTTGAGCACAAGAGCTCTCTCATGCCCAAGAGAACTTCCATGGAGTGATAAAATAAATACGACGGGACATGATATCCTTTAAAAATGTTGCTTGAGGAAGCCCTCGAGCAACAGAGGAATGAGATGACATATAATTTTGTGCAAATCCTTCAAAGGATACCAATAGGCGACACATCTTCCTTGAGTGGATGTGTTGCCCCATTAAAGTTACATATCAACCTTGATATTCCTATATTTGAAGTTCAAATAGACACAGATGTTGTAGACAAATTGTTGAATTTTCTAGAAGAGTATTTTTTTGTCCATAACTTTTCGAATAGAGAAAATATTACTTTTGTGCTCCTCAAAAAAACCCCCCATGTTAAAGATTGGTGGGAAACTTTCTGTGAGAAAAATGCAACAAAGGAACCCTAATTATTTACAATCGCACTTACCTTGGATTCCTTCAAGGATTCTATTAAGGAATAATACTACCCAGTTGAAACTTATGACGACCTGTATACAAAATGGACCACATTGCGACAGGAAAGGGACCAAGCAGTGCCAGAGTTCACAAATATCTTCCATACCTTACGCACCAAGCTGGGTATCAAATATTCTGAGCGACATATGGTTCTCAAGTACTACGGTGGTATGCATAGATACATTTAGGAAGAAATAGAGTTTTTGGACATCCTATCCTTGGGCACAACCTATCGATATGTCATCAAAATAGAGTAGAATCTTGAATAAAATATGTGGAAGTTTAGGTCTGGGAACCCCTCACACAAAAAGTAGGGAAAGGGAAGCCCTAACCCATAGAACAAAGGGAAGAGAAAAGATGGATATCCTTAGGAAAACCAGTCTAAGCCATACAAAAATAAGGACAATGGAAATACGAAGAAAGATATCGGAAAGTGGTGTGACTTCCATAAGATCCCCTGGGATAACATTGTTGGTTTCTGCTCAAATAAGTTGTTGGTGGCTGAGGTTAAATCCTATGAATCAAATGCAAGTTCTGACTCTAATTCAGAACCCCAAAAAAAGATATGTATCATTGAAGTGGAACCAAGTGCCACCATTGCTACCACCAAGATTCATCTCGGTGAGCCTGATGAGTCAGAGGAAGGCGAGCCCCTCTTTCATTCACAGATGTAGGTGAAAGGCACTCTATTGCACTTAATCGTTGATAGCAATATCTAGAAGAACCTCATCTTATAGGAGGTTTTCAATCGATTGGACCTACCGAAAATGCTTCACCTACATCCCTAAACCATCGGATGGCTCTGCCAAGGAATCGATCTTCCCATCAACCAACAATGTCACATGTCCTATGGCATCAAGCCCTTCAAAGATGAGGTATTGTGTGATGTTTCACCCCTTGAAGTTTGTGATGTTATTTTGGGCCAACCTTATTTATGGAAACATCATGTTTTATATGAGTCTAGGCCTGACAGTTTTATTATTACTTTGAACAAAAGACTGTACAGGATACCCAAGGTAGTCCCACCTAGTGTCATTTCCTTGATACTTTCCAAGAAATAAAGGAAGGTAATCTCTCATACCAAGAAGTGTGTCTTCTCTGTGATTCTCTCTAAGAGTGAGAGAAATATGGAAGCCACATCCATGGCCTCCGCTACTAACCTCTCCATGCAGTAGAAGAAAGTGGATAAGGTCATGGAAGAATACAAAGACATCTTCTCCTCACCTATTGGGGTACCTCTGCACTGTCAGGTTTGAATTTGGTCTGGTTTCCCATTCATCTTCAATTGGAAAATCTATATAGAATATACCCTATAGGTTGACTATAGAAAGTAGAATTCAACATAGAGGGCATAAAGATGAAATTAGATTTTGAAGTGATAGAGATTATGGATGAATCATATCCATACCCTACCTTACATGGAATTGATTGGGCCTTTGAAAACAATGTTGTGTTGAATCTAAAGAAGAGACATATGTCATTTGAGATAGACACCCTGTTGCGACCTAATTTTGCACCCGTACCCCTCTTGCCTCTTTTCCCTATGCTTTCATAATTATTGTTTCTCTTCTAGTTGGTTGAGTCAATTTCCATCTCTAAATGACTTGGTTTTTTATCATTATCTTTATTGATTGATTCTTTGCGCAAAATGTTTTTGTTTTCTTGAAGGATAATTGCATGTCGTGATTTGGTTAGAAAACACTTGTCATCATGTTTACCATTTATTAAGTGCATAGAAGTTCAAACAAGTCTTTTGTGTGCACAGGGAATGCCTGTGAACAAAACATAGTAACTCATAACACTATTTTTAGGGCCTGGATTGTGACAATAGATAGGCTAAAAGTTCAATTGTGGATATCCAACAGCCGATCAGATCAACAACTCTCGCTTATTCAAGATTCCAGAACTTGCATGAGGTTTAATCGCAGAGTCACATAAGCCACTCCACGACTTCGGCGTCGAAACGTTAGATTTTTCCTTTGTAAAAAATTATCGAATGTCGAAACCATCACATCGCTTCAACGATCAACCATTTTGGAGGTGTCCACACTTAACACTCAAAAACTCTCAAACACCAAAATGCCATAGCCACATGGAATCCATATAGCACTGACACATGGATTTCATTAGAGGAGACACATGGCACTCATTCCAGACACTTTTGGTCACTTCGTCTTCCCATTTCTGGGTGACACATGTCACTCTCCTCATTCAGACATGTCAATGACTGTGATGTTAGGGACACATCAGAACTAAAGAGTCAAAGTGTCGATCAGTCGAAGAGTCGAAGTGTTGATCAATGATAGTGACATCATGGACACGTCATATACAAATTGCCAAAGAGCTGATCAACCAAAGAGACAAAGTGTCGAAGATATGGGGACATGTAAGTTCTCATATATGCTGACACGTAGCATTCATTCGTGGGGACATGTGACATCCATCGGTCGTGACACATGGAACTCATTTCGATAATTTTCAGCACGTCATTTGCAACATTCCAAGTGACACATGTCATTATTCTTTGTGTGACACATCAACAATTCAAATCATGTTTCCATGTCAGCTCTGAGAGATTTCTATCAAGAGTAGGAGTAGTCTCCTGAAGTCCTAAAATCCGAACTCCCGAAGTATTTAATGGTAAATATTTTTTAATCTGAGATCAATTATCACGAATAAATAATTATTGATACGGGATATTGTCACCTCGAGAGATTCCAACCCAGAGTGAACGCAAATCAATGAAGTGTCGAAGTGTTGAAGAGATGGAGACACGTGACACTTTTCTATCATGACACATGAAATCCATCAATTGAGACACGTGGCATCCATCAGTTGAGACATGTGGCACTTATTTTTAAGAACATTTGGGGATGACATTTTCACTATTTCAAGTGACATGTGTCACACTCCTTTTCATGACATGTCAACGATGAGATGTCAGGCCGCCACATCTGATGCGGGGAATTTTTTCTTTGGGAGATTTTGATCGAGAGTTAACACAGTTTCCAAAAATGATGGAGTCCAAAATCCCAAATGCCAAATTATTAAAGGATAATCCTGGGTTAATCAAGATAAACATGATTAGCACTCTGAGGTATTTCAAATCAAATCAAGCAGGGTTCTCTGAACCCATGAAGTGTCGGAGCCCCAAACAATGGAAGTGGGTCCCACACTGCCATGTCACTCCAAGAAATTCCCAAACCTATGATTCCCAGTCTTGAATTCCCAAAATAATTAAATTCTTAATCTTAGGTTAATTAACATAAGTGGTGTTTAATGACTCTGAGCCTTCGAGATATATGAATATTCTGTGCTCCAAAATCCTGAATGTTGAAATCCCATAAGGGATTATTTCCATTCATGGCATATCTTAGAGTTTGAAAGGGGTGCCAAACTAGGGAGAGTTGAGCTAGTCCACATCATCATATTTCCCATCAGGCAGTAATTCGGAAATAGCTAATAGGTAGAGAACAAAAGTTACGGAATCCGGACCCTGCAACGCCAAAACATAATTGGGGAAACTATAATCTAGACCACAGAACAAATATTAGAGACTCCAAGAAAACACCAAATGATTTTCTTCTTTCACTACCAACACATTCAGTTATTTCCAGTGGCCTCCAATAGAGCACATGAATGCCCATGATCAATACAAAAATTGGTTCTGTCTCTCCTAGTCATTTTCTGTTAGATCTCAGTTCGCTCCAGCATATGCATCAGTCTAATTTTATCGCAAATAATAGTTTTTAATTGTTTAGTTCAAGATCCTTTTAAGTTTAAATCATAATAAGTGGTATTTTTTGTATGATAAGAACCACTCTTTTTTATTAAGTCATGTGTGAAGTATACATTATTATACTCCAACGGTTTCTAGTTAAGTTAATAAGTTGTTTTACAATTGTTATTGTAGAGTTAAGTTGCAGTCCCAGATGGACGAGAGCCTCTGCAACTCTTATAAATATGCATTTTTTGTATGTTTTGAGGCTTTATTTTTTTGGGCGAAAAAGATCAAAAGAACAACTTGTTGGACCCATTCTGTGCATTGATTAATCTATCTACCTAGTGAATAAATTATTGATGACAGTGTGTTTGTGTCCAAATTTGTATGTGTTTCTTATCTTGAATACAGTTTGGATTTGTATGAAGTATTTTTCTTTTCCTTCAGCTACTATATAATTTGTCTTTAATAATATGCAACGCATGATAACAACTATGCTTTGATGAAGATTTGTTTTTGTTACAACATGTGGGAATGACTATTTTTTTGGTACATGTTTAATACTTGAAATGATATTTTAAGATTTAAACTTGTGACAACAGATTATTCATTGAATGGTTTGTTGTTTTTCTTTGTTTTTTACCTTTACTGTCTTACTTGTCTATCCTTAGTGTGCCTCCAGCCAAGGAGGACCCTCTTCCATGTCATTTGGCCAACCAAACTATGCTCATGTCTTGGTAAACCAACCCTCTAACTAACACATAAATTAAAAAACCAACCATTCATAACTTGAGGTGGCCAAGCTCTTCCCTTTAGCAGTTAGGTGTAGAATTTAGGACCAACATATTCTGGCACCGTTGTTGGGGAACAGAGTAATGAAATATCTTTCCCTGGGAGAATGACAATGATCATATCTAACCATTGATGATTAACAAAGATTAGACACATTCAGACTGCCATCTTTCACCTGGAAACTCCACTGAGTAAACTTCAAAAAGTAAATATTGGCTCTTATGAAAGGACTCAAGAAGTCCAAATCTGAGCACACCAAATCCACTAAGGCTCATCCTAACCTTGAGGATGAAACAATAGTTCTGAGCTAGAAAGAAAACTAAGAAAATCCACCTTAGCTCAAAGATATACCTCACCCCTCAAGGGTAAAGTTTCACCTCAAGAATATATTGTTCCTCATCATCAAAAGAAGCTTGAATTTCCTATCTCTGAGAATCATAATTCCAAGGAATCGAATACACATTCACCTCTTTCCTCTTTTTCATCATCTAGTTCAGCATCCAACCCTGTATCTCCAATCAATATCCAGATTCCTATTGCATAAACAATGGTTGTTAACAAGATGAATGTCATAATTGCTACCAGATATTCACCCCTAGTTCTTCCTATAGGATTGCATGCACTCCCAGCCACATGTTACATGAAATATTCACCCAGATATAATGGGGAATCGGATGTTACAGCTGAGGAACATCTGGTAGCCTTCTACAACTTTACAGACAAATTTAACATTGACTATGAAGATGTGTGGATTAGGTTGTTTATACAAAGTATTGATGGGGAGGTAGAAAAATAGTTATGAAGCCTCCCTCCATACTCCATTGCAGATATTGATGCACTAGATGAGGCTTTCATAAATAAATGGGGAGATAGAAGGGGTATTACATCACTGATTTTGGGGCCCTTAAGAGAAATAATGGTGAGTCTATTTCAGACTTCACCAAGAGACTTAATAAGATGTATAGTAGAAAACCAGATGAGATAAAACCAATTGAAGCCTATGCCAAAATAG
>JASDQU010105489.1:81320-105808 GCA_032191745.1 Picea mariana | reverse complement strand
GTTGGTTGAGTCAATTTCCATCTCTAAATGACTTGGTTTTTTATCATTATCTTTATTGATTGATTCTTTGCGCAAAATGTTTTTGTTTTCTTGAAGGATAATTGCATGTCGTGATTTGGTTAGAAAACACTTGTCATCATGTTTACCATTTATTAAGTGCATAGAAGTTCAAACAAGTCTTTTGTGTGCACAGGGAATGCCTGTGAACAAAACATAGTAACTCATAACACTATTTTTAGGGCCTGGATTGTGACAATAGATAGGCTAAAAGTTCAATTGTGGATATCCAACAGCCGATCAGATCAACAACTCTCGCTTATTCAAGATTCCAGAACTTGCATGAGGTTTAATCGCAGAGTCACATAAGCCACTCCACGACTTCGGCGTCGAAACGTTAGATTTTTCCTTTGTAAAAAATTATCGAATGTCGAAACCATCACATCGCTTCAACGATCAACCATTTTGGAGGTGTCCACACTTAACACTCAAAAACTCTCAAACACCAAAATGCCATAGCCACATGGAATCCATATAGCACTGACACATGGATTTCATTAGAGGAGACACATGGCACTCATTCCAGACACTTTTGGTCACTTCGTCTTCCCATTTCTGGGTGACACATGTCACTCTCCTCATTCAGACATGTCAATGACTGTGATGTTAGGGACACATCAGAACTAAAGAGTCAAAGTGTCGATCAGTCGAAGAGTCGAAGTGTTGATCAATGATAGTGACATCATGGACACGTCATATACAAATTGCCAAAGAGCTGATCAACCAAAGAGACAAAGTGTCGAAGATATGGGGACATGTAAGTTCTCATATATGCTGACACGTAGCATTCATTCGTGGGGACATGTGACATCCATCGGTCGTGACACATGGAACTCATTTCGATAATTTTCAGCACGTCATTTGCAACATTCCAAGTGACACATGTCATTATTCTTTGTGTGACACATCAACAATTCAAATCATGTTTCCATGTCAGCTCTGAGAGATTTCTATCAAGAGTAGGAGTAGTCTCCTGAAGTCCTAAAATCCGAACTCCCGAAGTATTTAATGGTAAATATTTTTTAATCTGAGATCAATTATCACGAATAAATAATTATTGATACGGGATATTGTCACCTCGAGAGATTCCAACCCAGAGTGAACGCAAATCAATGAAGTGTCGAAGTGTTGAAGAGATGGAGACACGTGACACTTTTCTATCATGACACATGAAATCCATCAATTGAGACACGTGGCATCCATCAGTTGAGACATGTGGCACTTATTTTTAAGAACATTTGGGGATGACATTTTCACTATTTCAAGTGACATGTGTCACACTCCTTTTCATGACATGTCAACGATGAGATGTCAGGCCGCCACATCTGATGCGGGGAATTTTTTCTTTGGGAGATTTTGATCGAGAGTTAACACAGTTTCCAAAAATGATGGAGTCCAAAATCCCAAATGCCAAATTATTAAAGGATAATCCTGGGTTAATCAAGATAAACATGATTAGCACTCTGAGGTATTTCAAATCAAATCAAGCAGGGTTCTCTGAACCCATGAAGTGTCGGAGCCCCAAACAATGGAAGTGGGTCCCACACTGCCATGTCACTCCAAGAAATTCCCAAACCTATGATTCCCAGTCTTGAATTCCCAAAATAATTAAATTCTTAATCTTAGGTTAATTAACATAAGTGGTGTTTAATGACTCTGAGCCTTCGAGATATATGAATATTCTGTGCTCCAAAATCCTGAATGTTGAAATCCCATAAGGGATTATTTCCATTCATGGCATATCTTAGAGTTTGAAAGGGGTGCCAAACTAGGGAGAGTTGAGCTAGTCCACATCATCATATTTCCCATCAGGCAGTAATTCGGAAATAGCTAATAGGTAGAGAACAAAAGTTACGGAATCCGGACCCTGCAACGCCAAAACATAATTGGGGAAACTATAATCTAGACCACAGAACAAATATTAGAGACTCCAAGAAAACACCAAATGATTTTCTTCTTTCACTACCAACACATTCAGTTATTTCCAGTGGCCTCCAATAGAGCACATGAATGCCCATGATCAATACAAAAATTGGTTCTGTCTCTCCTAGTCATTTTCTGTTAGATCTCAGTTCGCTCCAGCATATGCATCAGTCTAATTTTATCGCAAATAATAGTTTTTAATTGTTTAGTTCAAGATCCTTTTAAGTTTAAATCATAATAAGTGGTATTTTTTGTATGATAAGAACCACTCTTTTTTATTAAGTCATGTGTGAAGTATACATTATTATACTCCAACGGTTTCTAGTTAAGTTAATAAGTTGTTTTACAATTGTTATTGTAGAGTTAAGTTGCAGTCCCAGATGGACGAGAGCCTCTGCAACTCTTATAAATATGCATTTTTTGTATGTTTTGAGGCTTTATTTTTTTGGGCGAAAAAGATCAAAAGAACAACTTGTTGGACCCATTCTGTGCATTGATTAATCTATCTACCTAGTGAATAAATTATTGATGACAGTGTGTTTGTGTCCAAATTTGTATGTGTTTCTTATCTTGAATACAGTTTGGATTTGTATGAAGTATTTTTCTTTTCCTTCAGCTACTATATAATTTGTCTTTAATAATATGCAACGCATGATAACAACTATGCTTTGATGAAGATTTGTTTTTGTTACAACATGTGGGAATGACTATTTTTTTGGTACATGTTTAATACTTGAAATGATATTTTAAGATTTAAACTTGTGACAACAGATTATTCATTGAATGGTTTGTTGTTTTTCTTTGTTTTTTACCTTTACTGTCTTACTTGTCTATCCTTAGTGTGCCTCCAGCCAAGGAGGACCCTCTTCCATGTCATTTGGCCAACCAAACTATGCTCATGTCTTGGTAAACCAACCCTCTAACTAACACATAAATTAAAAAACCAACCATTCATAACTTGAGGTGGCCAAGCTCTTCCCTTTAGCAGTTAGGTGTAGAATTTAGGACCAACATATTCTGGCACCGTTGTTGGGGAACAGAGTAATGAAATATCTTTCCCTGGGAGAATGACAATGATCATATCTAACCATTGATGATTAACAAAGATTAGACACATTCAGACTGCCATCTTTCACCTGGAAACTCCACTGAGTAAACTTCAAAAAGTAAATATTGGCTCTTATGAAAGGACTCAAGAAGTCCAAATCTGAGCACACCAAATCCACTAAGGCTCATCCTAACCTTGAGGATGAAACAATAGTTCTGAGCTAGAAAGAAAACTAAGAAAATCCACCTTAGCTCAAAGATATACCTCACCCCTCAAGGGTAAAGTTTCACCTCAAGAATATATTGTTCCTCATCATCAAAAGAAGCTTGAATTTCCTATCTCTGAGAATCATAATTCCAAGGAATCGAATACACATTCACCTCTTTCCTCTTTTTCATCATCTAGTTCAGCATCCAACCCTGTATCTCCAATCAATATCCAGATTCCTATTGCATAAACAATGGTTGTTAACAAGATGAATGTCATAATTGCTACCAGATATTCACCCCTAGTTCTTCCTATAGGATTGCATGCACTCCCAGCCACATGTTACATGAAATATTCACCCAGATATAATGGGGAATCGGATGTTACAGCTGAGGAACATCTGGTAGCCTTCTACAACTTTACAGACAAATTTAACATTGACTATGAAGATGTGTGGATTAGGTTGTTTATACAAAGTATTGATGGGGAGGTAGAAAAATAGTTATGAAGCCTCCCTCCATACTCCATTGCAGATATTGATGCACTAGATGAGGCTTTCATAAATAAATGGGGAGATAGAAGGGGTATTACATCACTGATTTTGGGGCCCTTAAGAGAAATAATGGTGAGTCTATTTCAGACTTCACCAAGAGACTTAATAAGATGTATAGTAGAAAACCAGATGAGATAAAACCAATTGAAGCCTATGCCAAAATAGATTATGCCAATTCATTTGATTCATAATTCTCTCTTTTGTTGAGGGAGAGAAGATACACTACATTACTATCCATGAAAGAAGCATCCATTGAGGTTGAATCTAACATCTTGGCATCAGACCGGTTAAATACCAGATATGAAAAAGACAAGAAGACATAGAGAGAGGATTCCCCTGCCTCCTCTAATCCAGCCAAATATGATCATAAACTTGATGAAATGACCAAAAATTTGAAGGATCTAACATCTGAAATAGTTAAGATGAAATGGGGATATAAAAAACCAAACTAATCTTTTCAAGGGGATGGGAACAAAAATACGAACTAGTTTAGAAGATCGAATGATGCCCCTCAGATAATGTAGAGAGAGAGGAGAAATGTTGATGAACAAAGAGTATTACCTCTCCAAAATATTTATATTGAGGAGATGGATGCAGACAATGACGTTGTGGAGGATGTTGTTGTGCTTTTCAATGAAAGAGATTCTCACACTAGTCACTTAACGCAACAATATTATGAGGTAGAAAATCTGTCCCATAAGTTTGATGTTGAGATAGGGGAAGAGGGAAGTATTCAATGCCAACCCCAAAATAAATATGACTTGAGGCCTAGAATAGGAACTCCTAAAGAAACCAACTCTGATAAAAAAAAAAAAATAGAGGTTACTCCCAAGACAAATCCAAGCAAGGGTGCATTGGCTAAATCTTACCAGCCTCCTCCTTTTAAACATGTTGTCCCCGAAGTATAGGAAGTTGATATGCCATAAGAATCCGTCATCCTAGATCATTAGTTGAGAGAGATAAAGGTCCATGTACCTCTATCTGAATTTTTGAAAAGTGATCCTTTCAAACAATCCATTATGAAGGTTCCTCAACCACCTACTTATGTTGTAACTTCTGATGTAACTAGTCTTCAGGATGAGAACCCAACCATTACTATGGGCCCACACATTGAGGATGGATCTGATGCTTCTCCATCATTCTACATATCTCTAAATGTCCATGATAAGATCCTACATAACTATCTCATAGACTCAAGTGCCTCACACAATGTCATTCCTAAAGTTGTTATGGAGGAACTAGGTTTGGAGATCACCAAGCCCTATCTAGACCTTTACTCCTTTGAATCCAAAAAAGTCAAATGTTTGGGATTAATAAAATATCTGGTGGTTTCTTTGGCAGAGTTACCCATGAAAATTCTAGTGATGGACATCATTGTGGCTGACATTTCCCCCAAGTTTGGTATGCGTTTGTCTAGGACATGGGCCAAGAAGGTTCGGGAATCACTACAAATGGACCTCGCATATGCCATCATCCTTGTTTTCAGATGAGAGAACATGAGACTATACGTAGAGGTAAAATTGGCCTATATTTTCAGTGACCATCAGAATCCAAGAAATAATCTAATTTATTTTGTTGAGGATGAGATTGGCTCATCTGTTTTTCATCTAAATGGTGAGGAACCATAAATTACAGTCACCAAATGCAAAGATTAGTCTTTTATGCATCAGCATAACCAAGTGTGGAAGATTTATTCCGATGTTTCTTCATAAAGAGAATGTTATAGGGTTTTATAGTCCTCATTAACCCTACACAAGAGGTTATAACACTCCCTTATAAGTTGGAATTCGAGACTACTAACAATATAGTTGAGTATGAAGCTCCGGTGCTTGGATTGTGGGATTCTAAACACATGGCCATTGAAAATTTGGAATTATTTTTTGATTCTGAGTTGATCATCAATAAAGTCAAGAAAATCTATCAAGATAAACAACAGAGGCTCAAACAATACAATAATGAGGTGTGGGACCTGGTTGATAACTTCTTTCTAGCATTTAATATTTCCTTCATTCCTAGAGAGGCAAATCAGAAGGAAGATTCTTTGGCATTGGTTGCCAACACCTTCAAACCTCCCATTTCTCCAAATATCAAGTATCAAGAGGAGTTCATACACAATATATCCATACCAGACAACATAAAGCAATAGAAGGTCCATAGTGATGACCTGGAGCTACAAATATTTATGCAAACTATAAAAGAATTCTTTAGTATCTCTATAGATCAAGAAGGTGAATATGATGAATCAAAGAATCAACAAGCATATCATCTGTTGAACAAAGTGGCTGGACACAACATTTCAGAACTTAAAACGAACCACATCCCCCGGGGTCTAGTGCCATTGGAAAGGTTATTTGACAGTCATGATGTCTCCAGAGGAGCTTCCATAAAAAATCAATAAGAGGAAGTGGTGGACTGCAACATTGGGATTGTTGAAAATCCAAAAAATGATCAAACTATCCAAGGCACTACCTCCAGAACAAAAATACAGGTATGTCAACCTCATGAAAAAATTGGTTGATATTTTTGCATGCTCGTATGAGGATTTGAAGACATTTGGCACTGACATCATCCAACAAAAAATCCCTCTGAAGGATGGTTCTAATCCATTCAGATAGAAGATAAGGAAACGTAATCCCATGTTGATGTCTATAATTGAAAAAGAGTTGAAAAGAATGCTTGATGCCATAACTGTTCTGCCCTTGGGGTACTTAGATTGGGTGGCCAACTTGGTACCTGTGAGAGAAAAGAGTGGGGAAATATGATTCTGTGTTGATTTCCAAAATATCAACAAGTGTTATCTAAAATACAACTACCCCCTGCCCAATATGGATAAGGTCATGGAAGAATAGAAAGATATATTATTCTCACCTATTGGGGTACCTCTGCACTGTCAGGTCTGAATTTGGTTTGGTTTCCCATTCATCTTAAGCTGGAAAATTGATAAAGAATCTACCCTATAGGTTGAATATAGTAAGTAGAAGTCAACATAGAGGGGGTGAAGTTGAAATTAGATTTTGAAGTTATAAAGATTATGGATGAATCTGATCCACACCCTACCTTACATGGAATTTATTGGGCCTTCGAAAACACTATTGTGTTGAATCTAAATAAAAGACATGTCATTTGAGATAGACACCCTATTGAGACCTAATTTTGCACCCTTACCCCTCCTGCCTCTTTTCCCTATGCCTTCATCATTATTGTTTCTCTTTTGGTTGGTTGAGTCAATTTCCATCTCTAAATGACTTGGTTTTTTATCATTATCTTTCTTGATTGATTATTTGTGCAAAATGTTTTTGTTTTCTTGAAGGATAATTGCATGTCATGATTTGGTTTGAAAACACTTGTCATCATGTTTACCATTTATTAAGTGTGCATAAGTTCAAAGAAGTATTTTGTGTGCATAGGGAATGCCTGTGAAAAAAACACAGTAATTCAGAACAATAATTTTTGGTCCTGGATTGTGACAATAGACAGGTTAAAAGTTCAATTGTGGATATCCAACAATCGATCAGATCAACGACTCTCGCATATTCAGGATTCTATAACTTGTGTGAGGTTTAATCGTAGTTTCACATAAGACACTCCATGACTTCAGCGTCGAAACATCATAGTTTTCCTTTGTAAAAAATTATCGAATGCCGAAACCATCACATTGCTTCAACGATCAACCATTTTGGAGCTCTCTACACTTATCACTCAAAAACTCTTGAACGCCAAAACTTCGGAGCCATGTGGCATCCATATAGCACTGACAAATGGATTTCATTAGAGGAGACATGTGCCACTCATTCTAGACACTTTTGGTCACGCCATCTTCCCATTTCTGGGTGACACATGTCACTCTCCTCATGTAGACACGTCAATGAACGTGATGTCAGGGACACGTCAGAACTAAAGAGCCAAAGTGTCGATCAGTATAAGAGTCGAAGTGTCAATCAATGACAGTGACATCATGGGCACATCATATCCAAATCTCTGAAGAGTCGATCAACCAAATATCCGAAGTGTTGAAGAGATGGAGATATGTAGCTCTCATCTATGCTGACATGTAGCATTCATTCGTGGGGACATGTGGCATCCATCGGTCGTGACACATGGCACTCATTTCGATAATTCAACATGTCATTTGCAACATTCTAGGTGACACATGTCATTATTCTTTGTGTGACACATTAACAATTCAAATCATGTTGCCATCTCAGCTTTGAGAGATTTCTATCAAGAGTAGGAGTAGTCTCTCGAAGTCCTAAATGCCTAACTCCCGAAGTATTTAATGGTAAATATTTTTTAATCTCGGATCAATTAGAACTAATAAATAATTATTGATCTGGGAGATTGTCACTTCGATATATTCCAACCCAGAGCAAACACAAATCGTTGAAGTGTCGAAGCATTGAAGGGTTGGAGACACGTGAAACTCTTCTATAATGACACATGGAAGCCATCAATTGGACATGTGGCATCCATCAGTTGAGACACGTGGCACTTATTTTTAATCACATTTGGGGCTGAAATTTTCACTATTTCAAGTGACATGTGTCACATGCCTTTTCATGACATGTCAACGATGTGACGTCAGGCCACCACATCAGATCCGGGGAAATTTTCCTCTGGGAGATTTTGATCGAGAGTTAACATATTTTCCAAAAGAGATGGAGTCTAAACTCCCAAACGCCAAATGATTAAAGGATAATCTTGGGTTTATTAATATAAACATGATTAGCACTCTGATGGATTTCAAATCAAAGCAAGCACAATTCTCCGAACCCCCGAAGTGTCAGAGCCCCAAACAACTGAAGTGGGTCCCACACTGCCACCTCACTATGGGAAATTCTCAAACTTAGCATTCACAGTCCCGAATTCCCAAAACAGTTAAAGTATTAATCTCAGGTTAATTAACATAAGTGGTCTTTAATGACTCTGAGCCTTTGAGAGATATGAATATTCTGTGCTCCAAAATCCTGAGCGTTGAAATCCCAGAATGGATTATTTCCGTTAATGGCTTATTTTAGAGTTTGAAAGGGGTGCCAAACCAAGGAGAGGTGAGCCTGTCCATGTCATCATATTTCCCATCAGGAACTAGTTCGGAAATAGCCAATAGGTACAGAAAAAAATTTATGGAATCCGGACCCTCCAACACCAAAACAGAATTGGGGAAACTATAATCCAGACTACAGAAAGAATATTAGAGACTCTGGGAAAACACCAGATGATTTTCTTCTTTCACTGCAAATACATTTAGTTATCTCCAGTGGCCTCCAACAACACGCATGCATGCCCGTGATCAATACAGAACTTAGTTCTATCACTCCTATTCATTTTCTATCAGATCTTAGTTCGCTCCAGCGTATGCATCAGTCTAATTTTATCGCAAATAATATTTTTTAATTGTTTAGTTCAAGATCCTTTTAATTTTAAAGCATAATAAGTGGTATTTTTTGCATGATAAGGACCACTCTTTTTTATTAAGTCAAGTGTGAAGTATAAATTATTATACTCCAACAATTTCTAGTTAATTTAATAAGTTGTTTTACAACTAGTAGTGTAGACTTAAGTCTTAGTCCCAGATGGATGAGAGCCTTTGCAACTCTTATAAATATGCAGTTTATGTATGTTTTGAGGCCTTAGTTTTTTGGGAGAAAAAGATCAAAAGAACAACTCATTGGACCCATTCTGTGCATGGATTAAAGTTCTCTACCAAGTGAAGATATTATTGATGACAATGTGTTTGTGTCCAAATTTGTATGTGTTTCTTATCTTGAATACAGTTTGGATTTGTGCGAAGTACGTTTCTTTTCCTTCAGTTACTATATAAATTGTCTTTAATAATATGCAACGCATGATAACAACTATGCTTTGATGAATATTTTTTTTTGTTACAACATGTGGGAATGACTGTTTTTTTGGTACATGTTTAATACTTGAAATTATATTTTAAGATTTAAACTTGTGACAATAGATTATTCATTAAATGGTTTGTTGTTTTTATTGTTTTTTACCTTTACTGTCTTACTTGTCTATACTTAGTGTGCCTCCAGCCAAGGAGGACCCTCGTCCATGTCATTTGGCCAACCAAACTAAGCTCATGTCTTGGTAAACCAACCCTATAACTAACCCATAAATAAAAAAACAACCATTCATAACTTGAGGTGTCCAAGCTCTTCCCTTTAGTAATTAGGTGCAGAATTTAGGACCAACATATTATGGCACCATTGTTGGGGAAAATAGTAATGAAATATATTTCACTGGGAGAACGACAACGATCAGATCTAACCTTTGATGATGAACACGGATCAGACACATTCATACTTCCATATTTCACCTGGCGACTCCACTGAGTAAACTTAAAAAAATAAATATTGGCTCCCAGAAAACGACTCAAGAAGTCTAAATCTGAGCACACCAAAGCCGCTAAGGCTCATGCTAACCTTGAGGATGAAACAATAGTTCTAAGACAGAAAGAAAACTAAGAAAATCCACCTTAGTTCAAAGATATACCTCACCCCTCAAGGGTAAAGTTGCACCTCAAGAATATATTGTTCCTCATCATCACAAGAAGCTTGAATTTCCTATCCCTGAGAATCATAATTCCAAGGAATCGCATACACATTCACCTCTTTCCTCTTTTTCATCATCTAGTTTAGCATCCACCCCTGTATCTCCAATCAATATCCAGATTCCTATTGCATAAACAATGGTTGTTAAGAAGATGAATGTCATAATTGCTACCAGATATTCACCCCTAGTTCTTCCTGTAGGATTGCATGCACTCCCAGCCACATGTTACATGAAATATTCACCCAGATATAATGGGGAATGGGATGTTACATCTGAGGAACATCTGGTAGCCTTCTATAGCTTTACAGACAACTTTAACATTGACTATGAAGATGTGTATATGAGGTTGTTTATACAAAGTCTTGATGGGGAGGTAAGAAAATGGTTATGGGGCCTCCCTCCATACTCCATTGTAGATATTGATGCACTAGATGAGGCTTTCATAAATAAATGGGGAGATAGAAGGGATTATATGTATTACATTACTGAGTTTGGGGCCCTTAAGAGAAATAATGGTGATTCTATTTCGGACTTCACTAAGAGACTTAATATTATGTATAGTAGAAACCTAGATGAGATAAAACCAATTGAAGCCTATGCCAATATCACTTATTGCAATTCATTTGATTCATAATTCTCTCTTCTATTGAGGGAGACAAGGTACACTACATTACTATCCATGCAAGAAGCATCCATTGAGGTTGAATATAACATCTTGGCATCAGACCGGTTAAAGACCAGATATGAAAAAGACAATAAGAAATAGAGAGAGGATTCCCCTACCTCCTCTAACCCAGTCAAATATGATCATAAACTTGATGAAATGACTAAAACTTTGAAGGATCTGACATCTGAAATAGTTAAGATGAAATGGGGATCTAAACAACCAAAATGATCTTTTCAAGGGGGTGGGAACAAAAATACCAACTAGTTTAGAAGATCGAATGATGCCCCTCAGATAATGCAAAGAGAGAGGAGGACTGTTGATGAAAAAAGAGTATTACCTCTCCAAAATATTGATATTGAGGAGATGGATGCAGACAATGATGTTGTGGAGGATGTTGTTGTGCTTTTCAATGAAATAGATTCTCACACCAGTCACTTAACGCAACAAGATTATGGGGTAGAAAAACTGTCAGATAAGTTTGATGTTGAGATAGGGGAAGAGGGATGTATTCAAGGCCAAACCGAAAATAAATATGACTTGAGGCCTAGAACAAGAACTCCTAAAGCCACCACCTCTAATCAGAACAAAAAAATAGATGTTACTCCAAGGACAAATCCAAGAAAGGGTGCATTGGCTAAAGCTCACCAGCCTCCTCCATTTAAACATGTTGTCCCTGAAGTATAGAAAGTTGATATGCCATAAGAATTCTTCATCCTACATCATTAGTTGAGAGAGATAACGATCCATGTACCTCTATATGAATTGTTGAAAAAATGATCCTTTCAAACAATCCATTATGAAGGTTCTTCAACCACCTACTTATGTTGTAACTTTTGATGTAACTAGTCTTCAGGATGAGAACCCAACCATTACTGTGGGCCCACACATTGAGGATGGATCTTATGCTTCTCCACCATTCTACATATCTATAAATGTCCATGATAAGATCCTACATAGCTATCTCATAGACTCAAGTTCCTCACACAATGTCATGCCTAAAGTTGTTATGGAGGAACTAGGTTTGGAGATCACCAAGCCGTATCAAGACCTTTATTCCTTTGACTCCAAAAAAGTCTAATGTTTGGGATTAATAAAATATCTGGTGGTTTCTTTGGCAGATTTACCCATGAAAATTCTAGTGATGGACATCATTGTGGCTGACATTCCCCCCAAGTTTGGTATTCTTTTGTCTAGGACGTGGGCCAAGAAGTTTGGGGAATCACTACAAATGGACCTCACATATGCCACCATGCCTGTTTTAAGATGAGAGCACATGAGACTATACAGATGGGTAAACTTGGCCTATATTTTCAGTGACCATTAGAATCCAAGCAATCACTTAATTTATGTTGTTGAGGATGATATTGGCTCATCTGGTTTTCATCTAAATGGTGAGGAACCATAAATTACAGTCACCAAATGCAAAGATTAGTCTTTGATGGATCAACACAACCAAGTGTGGAAGATGTATTTCGATGGATCTTCATAAAGAGAAGGTAATAGGGTTGTTATAGTCCTCATTTCCCCTACATGGGAGGTTATAATGCTCTCTTATAAGCTGGAATTCGATACTACTAACAATATAGCTGAGTATGAAGCTTGGATGCTTGGATTGAGGGCTTCGAAAGACATGGCCATTGAAACTTTGGTAGTATTTTGTGATTTTTAGTTGATCATCAATAAATTCAAGAACATCTATCAATATAAACAATAGAGGCTGAAAAAATACAAGAATGAGGTGTGGGACCTAGTTGATAACTTCTTTCTGGCATTTAATATTTCCTTCATTCCTAGAGAGGCAAATTGGAAGGAAGATTCTTTGGCATTGGTTACCAACACCTTCAAACCTCCCATTTATCTAAATATCAACTATTAGGTGGAGGTCATACACAAGATATCCATACCAGACAACATCAAGCAATGGAAGGTCTTTAGTGATGACCTGGAGCTAGAAAGATTTATGCAAACCATAGAAGAATTTTCTAGTATCTCTATATATCAAGAAGGTGAATATGATGAATCAAAGAATCAACAAACATATCATCTGTTGACAAAGTGGTTGGACAAAACATTGTGGAACTTAAAATGAACCACATCCGCAGGGGTCTAGTGCCACTGGAAAGGTTATTTGACAGTCATGATGTCTCTAGAGGATCTTCCATAAAAAATCAATAAGAGGAAGTGATGGAATGCAACATTGGGACTATTGAAAATAAAAAAAATGATCAAATTGTCCAAGGCACTACCTCCAAAACAAAAATACAGGTATGTCAACCTCATGAAAATTTTGGTTGATATTTTTACATGCTCGTATGAGGATTTGAAGACATTTGGCATCGACATCATCCAACAAAAAATCCCTCTGAAGAATGGTTCTAATCCATTTAGACAGAAGATAGGGAAACGTAATCCCATGTTGATGTCTATAATTGAAAAAGAGTTGAAAAGAATGCTTGATGCCAAAAATTTTGTGCCCTTGAGGTACTTAGATTGGGTGTCCAACTTGGTACCTGTGAGAGAAAATTGTGGGGAAATATGCTTCTGTGTTGATCTCCAAAACATCAAAAAGTGTTCTCTAAAATACAACTACCCCGTACCCAACATGGATAAGGTCATGGAAGAATAAAAAGACATCTTATCCTCGCCTATTAGGGTACCTCTACACTGTCAGGTCTGAATTTGCTATGGCTTTCCATTCATCTTCAGTTGGAAAATCGATATACAATCTACCCTATAGGTTGAATATAGGTGAAGATGAAATTAGATTTTGAAGTGATAGAGATTATGGATGAATCTGATCCATACCCTACCTTACATGGAATTGATTGGGCCTTCGAAAACACTGTTGTGTTGAATCTAAAGAAGAGACATATGTCATTTGAGATAGACACCCTGTTGAGACCTAATTTTGCACCCATACCGCTCCTGCCTCTTTTCCCTATTCCTTCATCATTATTGTTTCACTTCTGGTTGGTTAAGTCAATTTCCATCTCTAAATGACTTGATTTTTTATCATTATCTTTCTTGATTGATTCTTTTTGCAAAATGTTTTTGTTTTCTTGAAGGATAATTACATGTTGTGATTTGGTTCGAAAACACTTGTCATCATGTTTACCATTTATTGAGCATGCAAAAGTTTAAACAAGTCTTTTGTGTGCACAGAGAATTCTTGTGAATAAAACATAGTAATTCACAACAATATTTTTTGGGCCTAGATTGTGACAATAGACAGGTTAAAAGTTCAATTCTTGAGACCCAACAATTGATCAGATCAATGACTCTCGCATATTCAGGATTCCAAAACTTTCACAAGTTTTAATCATAGATTCACATAAGCCACTATGTGACTTCAGCGTCGAAATGTCAGAGTTTTCCTTTGTAAAAAATTATCGAATGATGAAACCATCGCATCACTTCAACGATCAACCATTTTGGAGGTCTCCACACTTAGCACTCAAAAACTCTCGAATGCCAAAACGCCAGAACCCCGTGGCATCCATATAGAACTGCCACATGGATTTCATTAGAGGAGACATGTGGCACTCATTCTAGACACTTTTGGTCACACCATATTCCCATTTCTGGGTGACATGTGTCACTCTCCCTATGTAGACACATCAACGACCGTGATGTCAGGGACACGTCAGAACTAAAGAGCCGAAGTGTAGATCAGTCAAAGTGTCAATCAATGATAGTGACATCATGGAAACATCATATCCCAATCAACAAAGAGCCGTTCAACCAAAGAGCCTAAGTGTTGAAGATATGGAGAGATGTAGCTCTAATATATGTTGACACGTAGCATTCATTCATGGGGACATGTGGCATCCATCGATCGTGACACGTGGCACTCATTTCGATAATTTTCAGCACGTCATTTACAACATTCCAGGTGACACATGTCATTATTATTTGCGTGACACATCAACAATTCAAATCATGTTGCCATGTCAGCCCCGAGATATTTCTATCAAGAGTAGGAGTAGTCTCCCGAAGTCCTAAATGCCGAACTCCTGAAGTATTTAATGGTAAATTTTTTTTAATCTTGGATTAATTAGCACTAATAAATAATTATTGATATGGGAGATTGTCACTTTGAGATATTCCAACATGGAGCAAACGCAAATTGCTGAAGTGTCAAAGCGTCGAAGAGTTGGAGACACATGACAATCTTCTATCATGACACATAGAAGCCATCAATTGAGACACGTGGCATCCATAAGTTGAGACACGTGGCATCCATAAGTTGAGACAGGTGGCACTTATTTTTAAGCACATTTGGGGCTGACATTTTCACTATTTCAAGTGACATGTGTCACACTCCTTTTCATGACATGTCAGCGATGTGATGTCAGGCCGCCACGTCAGATCTAGGGAAATTTTTCTCTAGGAGATTTTGATCGAGAGTTAACACAGTTTCCAAAAGAAATGGATTCCAAACTCCCAAACACCAAATGATTAAAGGATAATCCTGGGTTAATTAAGATAAACATGATTATCACTCCGAGGGATTTCAAATCAAAGAAAGAACAATTCTCTGAACCCTCGAAGTGTCGAAGCCCCAAATAACCGAAGTGGGTCACACACTGCCACGTCACTATGAGAAATTATAAAACTTAGCATTCATAGTCTCGAATTCCCAAAATAATCAAAGTCTTAATCTCAAGTTAATTAACATAAGTGGTGTTTAGTGACTCTGAGCCTTCGAGAGATATGAATATTCTGTGCTCCAAACTCCTGAATGTTGAAATCCTAGAATGACTTATTTTTGTTACTGGCATATTTTAGAGTTTGAAAGGGGCGCCGAACTAGAGAGAGATGAGCCAGTACACGTCATCATATTTCCCATCAGGAAGTAGTTCGAAAATAGCCAATAGGTACATAACAAAAGTTATGGAATTCGGACCCTCCAACACCAAAATAGAATTGGGGAAACTATAATCCAGACTACAGAAAGAATATTAGAGACACTGGGAAAACACCAGATGATTTGCTTCTTTCACTGCCAATACATTCAGTTATCTCCACTGGCCTCCAAAAATGCGCATGCATGCCCATGATCAATACAAAACTTGGTTCTATCACTCCTAGTCATATTCTGTCAAATCTCAGTTCGCTCTAGCATATGCATTAGTCTGATTTTATCGCAAATAATAGTTTTTAATTGTTTAGTTCAAGATCCTTTTAAGTTTAAAGCATAATAACTGGTATTTTTTGTGTGATAAGAACCACTCTTTTTTATTAAGTCAAGTGTGAATTATACATTATTATACTCCGACAGTTTCTAGTTAAGTTAATAAGTTGTTTTACAACTGGTAGTGTAGACCTAAGTCTCAGTCCCAGAAGAACGAGATCCTCTGCAACTCTTATAAATATGTCGTTTTCGTACGTTTTGAGGCTTTAGTTTTTTGGGAGAAAAAGATCAAAATAACAACTCGTTGGACCCATTCTGTGCATGGATTAAAGCTCTCTACCTAGTGAAGATATTATTGATGACAGTGTGTTTGTGTCCAAATTTGTATGTGTTTCTTATCTTGAATACAGTTTGGATTTGTGTGAAGTACGTTTCTTTTCCTTTAGCTACTATATAATTTGTCTTTAATAATATGCAACGCGTGATAACAATTATGCTTTGATGAAGATTTTTTTTTGTTACAACATGTGGGAATGAATGTTTTTATCTTACATGTTTAATACTTGAAATGATATTTTAAGATTTAAACTTGTGACAACAGATTATTCATTGAATGGTTTGCTGTTTTTCTTTGTTTTTTACCTTTACTGTCTTACTTGTCTATCCTTAGTGTGCCTCCAGCCAAGGAGTACCCTCATCCATGTCATTTAGACAACCAAACTATGCTCATGTCTTGGTAAACCAACCCTCTAACTAACCCATAAATCAAAAAACCAACCATTCATAACTTGAGGTGGCCAAGCTCTTCCCTTTAGCAGTCAGGTGCAGAATTTAGGACCAACATATTCTGGCAACTTTGTTGGGGAACAGAGTAATGAAATATCTTTCCCTGGGAGAATAACAACAATCATATCTAACCTTTGATGATGAAGAAAGATCAGACACATTCAGACTGCCATCTTTAACCTAGCGACTGCACTGAGTAAACTTCAAAAAATAAATATTGTCTCCCAGAAAAGGACTCAAGAAGTCCAAATCTGAGCACACTAAATCCACTAAGGCTCATCCTAACCCTGAGCATGAAACAATAGTTCTGAGCCAGAAAGACAACTAAGAAAATCCACCTTAGCTCAGAGATATACCTCACCCCTCAAGGGTAAAGCTGCACCTCACGAACATATTGTTCCTCATCATCACAAGTAGCTTGAATTTGTTATCCTTGAGAATCATAATTCCAAGGAATCACATACACATTCAACTCTTTCCTCTACTTCATCATCTAGTCTAGCATCCACCCCTATATCTCCAATCAATATCCAGATTCCTATTTCCCAAACAATGGTTGTTAACAAGATGGATGTCATAATTGTTGCTAGATATGCACCCCTAGTTCTTCCTATAGGATTTCATGCACTAGTTCTTCCTATAGGATTTCATGCACTCCCAAACACTTATTACATGAAATATTCACCCAGATATAATGGGTAATCGGATGTTACAGCTGAGGAACATCTAGTATCCTTCTACAGCTTTACAAACAACTTTAACATTGACTATGAAGATGTGTGGATGAGGTTGTTTATACAAAGTCTTGATGGGGAGGTAAGAAAATGGTTATGCGGCCTCCCTCCATACTCCATTGCATATATTGATGCACTAGATGAGGCTTTCATAAAGAAATGGGGAGATAGAAGGGGTTATTTGTATTACATCACTAAATTTTGGGTCCTTAAGATAAATAATGGTGAGTCTATTTCGGACTTCACCAAGAGACTTAATAAGATGTATAGTAGAAACCTAGATGAGATAAAACCAATTTAAGCCTATGCAAATATCACTTATGCCAATTCATTTGATTCATAATTCTCTCTTCTGTTGAGGGAGAGAAGATACACTACATTACTATCAATGCAAGAAGAATCCATTGAGGTTGAATATAACATCTTAGCATGAGACTGGTTAAAGACTAGATATGAAAAAGACAAGAAGAAATAGAGAGAGGATTCCCCTGCCTCCTCTAACCCAGTCAAATCTGATCATAAACTTGATGAAATGACCGAAACTTTGAAGGATCCGACATCTAAAATAGTTAAGATGAAATGGGGATCTAAAAAACCAAACTGATCTTTTCAAGGGGGTGTTAACAGAAATACCAACTAGTTTAGAAGATCGAATGATGCCCCTTAGATAATGCAGAGAGAGAGGAGGAATGTTGATGAACAAAGAGTATTAACTCTCCAAAATAATGATATTGAGGAGATGGATGCAGACAATGGTGTTGTGGAGGATGTTGTTTTGATTTTCAATGAAACAGATTCCACACCAGTCACTTAACGCAACAAGATTATGAGGTAGAAAAACTATCAGATAAGTTTGATGTTGAGATAGAGGAAGAGGGAAATATTCAAGGCCAACCCAAAAATAAATATGAATTGAGGCCTAGAACATGAACTCCTAAAGCCACCACCTCTGATCAGAACACAAAAATAGAGGTTACTCCCAAGCCAAATCCAATCAAGGTTGCATTGGCTAAAACTCACTAGCCTCCTCCATTTAACCATGTTGTCCCTGAAGTATAGGAATTTGATATGACATACGAATCCTTCATCCTAGATCATTACCTGAGAGAGATAAATATCCATGTACCTCTATCTGAATTGTTCAAAAATGATCCTTTCAAACAATCCATTATGAAGGTTCTTCAACCACCTACTTATGTTGTAACTTCTGATGTAACTAGTCTTCAGGATGAGAACCCAACCATTACTATGTGCCCACACATTGAGGATGGATCTGATGCTTCTCCACCATTCTACATATCTCTAAATGTCCATGATAAGATCCTACATAACTGTCTCATAGACTAAAGTGCCTCACACAATGTCATGCCTAAATTTGTTATGGAAGAACTAGGTTTGGAGATCACCAAGCCGTATCAAGACCTTTACTCCTTTGACTCCAAAAAATTCAAATGTTTGGGATTAATAAAATATATGGTGGTTTCTTTGGCAGAGTTACTCATGAAAAATATAGTGATGGACATCGGTGTGGCTGACATTCCCCCCAAGTTTGGTATGCTTTTGTCTAGGACATGGGCCAAGAAGGTTGGGGAATCACTACAAATGGACCTCACATATTCCACCATCCCTATTTTTAGATGAGAGCACATGGGACTATACAGAGAGGTAAAATTGGCCTATATTGTCAGTGACCATCAAAATCTAAGCAATCACCTAATTTATGTTGGTGAGGAACCATAAATTACAGCCACCAAATGCAAAGATTAGTATTTGATGAATCAACATAACCAAGTGTGGAAGATATATTTCGATGGATCTTCATAAGGAGAATGTTATAGGGTTGTTATAGTCCTCATTTCCCCTACATGGTAGGTTATAAAGGTATCTTATAAGATGGAATTTGAGACTACTAACAATATAGTTGAGTATGAAGATCTGGTGCTTGGATGAGGTCTTCTAAAGACATGGCCATTGAAACTTTGGAAATATTTTGTTATTCTGAGTTGATCATCAATAAAGTCAAGAACATCTATCAAGATAAACAACAAAGGCTCAAACAATACAAGAATGAGGTGTGGGACCTGGTTGATAACTTCTTTCTGGAATTTAATATTTCCTTCATTCCTAGAGAGGCAAATAAGAAGGAAGATTCTTTGGCATTGGTTGCCAAAACCTTCAAACCTCCCATTTCTCCAAATATCAAGTATCAGGTGGAGGTCATACACAAGACATACATACCAGAAAAAATTAAGAAATGGAAGGTCTTTAGTGATGACCTGGAGCTGCAAAGATTTATGCAAACTGTAGAAGAATTCTCTAGTATCTCTATAGATCAAGAAGGTGAATATGATGAATCAAAGAATCAACAAACATATCATCTATTGAACAAAGTGGTTGGCCACAACATTGCGTAATTTAAAATGAACCACATCCCCAGGGTTCTAGTGCTACTGGAAAGGTTATTTGATAGTCATGATGTCTCCATAGGAGCTTCCATAAAAAATCAATAAGAGGAAGTGATGGACTACAACATTGGGACTGTTGAAAATCCAAAAAATGATCAAACTATCCAAGGCACTACCTCCAAAACAAAAATACAGGTATGTCAACCTCATGAAAAAATTGGTTGATATTTTTGCATGCTCGTATGAGGATTTGAAGACATTTGGAACTGACATCATCCAACACAAAATCCCTCTGAAGTATGGTTCTAATCCTTTCAGATAGAAGGTAAGGAAACGTAATCCCATGTTGATGTCTATAATTGAAAAAGAGTTGAAAATAATGCTTGATGCCATAATTATTGTTCCCTTGAGGTACTTAGATTTGGTGGCCAACTTGGTACCTATGAGAGAAAAGAGTGGGGAAATACGCTTCTGTGTTGATTTCCAAAATATCAACAAGTGTTCTCTAAAATACAACTACCCACTGCCCAATATGGACCATATTTTACAAAGGGTATTAGGTGCCCACAAAATTTCCTTGCTGGATGGGTACTATGGTTATAACTAGATAGCAGTATGTGAAGTAGACAAATAAAAACCAACATTGACCACCCCTTGGGGAACATTTATGTATGACAAAATGCCCTTTGGGATGATGAATGTAGGGGCCACTTTCAGAGGGATATGGATGTAGCTTTCATAGGGGAGAAAGAGAAATTTATGGTTATATATTTGGATGAAATCACCATTTTCTCCAAATCAGGTGAGGAGCATTTACAACACCTTAAGAAAAATTTCCAAAAATGCAGAAGGTATGGGATCTCTTTCAATCCCAAAAAGTCCCACTTTTCTATGCCAAAAGGTAAACTCCTCAACCACATCATATTAGCAGGAGGTATAAAAATAGACCCTAAGAGAGTGGAGGCCATTCAAAAAATTGAAATTCCCAAAAAGAAGAAGTTTATTCAATATTTTATAAGAAGAATAAATTTTTTGAGGCGCTTTGGGCCAAAATTTGACAATATGATGAATAAATATGTTGTTATAAAGTGGTCATAGGAAGAAAAATGATCATTCTAGAGGATCAAACAAGCCTTGGTTGAAGCCCCTGCATTAGTCAGCCCTATCTATACCAAATAATTCTTTATGTTTTCTTTCACCTCTGAGGAAACCATTGTTGTTGTGATAGTGCAAAAGAATCAAGAAGGGCATGAAAAAACCATATCCTTTTTCATCAATTCCCTCTGAGATGTTGAGATAAAGTATGATATATTAGAAAAGCATGCCTATGCATTTTCTAAAGCATTGAAATCCTTTAGGGTGTATGTGTTACACTCTGGCATAACAACCTGGTCTAGCCAGATAGTGAAGGAAAAAGAGGGAATTGGATTGTCAAATTGTTGGAAAATGACTTGCACATAAATCCCACCAATTTGATCAAGCGATAATGAATTGCTAAGTTATTATCAGAAACAAACTGTAAGGTGTTGGAATTACATAAGATCTTCACCCAATTCGATGAACCCATGACACATTCTGGAAAAGACAGCATGCAGGTATGTGAAAACAACTCTTCTTCACCTTGGTACCGAGATATTATTTACTTTCTACAGCACCTATAATGCCCACCATATTTGAAGAATATGAGGGCCATATCTCTCAAATTAAAATCTATAAAATTCTGCATTTTAAATCATAACCTGTATTGGAGGGATCCTGTTGGCATCCTATTAAAGTGTATTGATGAAAATGAAGCTAAGAAGGTCATAACATATACGCACGGGGGAGTTTGTGGTGAAAACCAACATTTGAAAGATGCAACCCTCATGACTGGCCCACCCTTTTGTCTAATGTGTTCACTACAGTAARGGAATTCAATGRATGTCAAAATTTTGYAGGAAAGCAGAAGTTACTCTCCCTTCCCTTGAAACCTATCACTACAAGTKGCCCCTTTAAGCAATGGGTATTATATTTCATAGGTGAGATAAATCCACCCTCCATTGGGTAGCATAAGTGGATCCTCACTTCCACTGACTACTACCAAATGGATCGAGGTTGTGCCCACTAGGAATTTTATTGACAAAGTGATTATGAACGTTTTGGAAACCAATATCTTTTCCAGGTTCAGCTGCCCTATAAAACTTGTAACAAAAAATGTCCAGGAATTCAAGTCCAAATCCATGATTGACTTATGTGGCAGCCATAACATCTCCTTGATACATTCCATGCCATATTATCCTCATGGGAATGGGTTGGTCGAGTCATCAAACAAGAATCCCATTAGGATCATCAAGAAATTGTTAACTGAAAACAAGAAATCTTAGGAGTCTAAACTTAAGTATTCCTTATGGGATGATAGGATCAACACCAAGAGATCCTTGGGAACCTCACCATTTCAGATAGTCTATGCGATAAATCTTATCTTCCCCACTCATCTCGGTCTATTGGTTTTGAAATTCCTACATGAAGAAATAGAGGATCCAAATTAAATCTAGAGGAGAATCTTTCAGATTATAGAATTTAAATAGAAAAGGGAGGCACTGAGTTAGATCACTGAAGCATACCAAAGAAGGATGAAATCATCTTTTGATAAGAAAACCATGAAGGATGTCTTTTGAGAAGGTGACTTGGTCCAGAGGTGGGATGCTAGAAGGGAAGAAAAGTCCAAGCATGACAAGTTCAATAACCTATGGTTTGGTCCTTTTAAGGTGGTTGAGGTTTTGGAAAATAACACATTTGTCTTACACAATATGTATGATACTGAAATTTTTGGGGGCCCAGTAAATGGGTGCTTCTTGAAACACTATTTTTCTTGAAATACTGAGAGAAGGTCCATCTTGTACCATAGTTTCTTTCCTTTTTTGTTTTTTGATTATTTAGTTTTCTTTTGAATAAAGAATCCATAGCCCAATAAAGGCACTGGGGTGTATTTGTAGTTTTAAGTTCAATAATATGCATAGCTGAGAAACAGTAGCAGATATACTGTTAATATTATGGCAGCTGCGGAAGGTATTTACCTCCACGTGTAAACCTAAAGAGAATAGAAGACTCTGGAAAGAAAGAGAAAACCCTAATGAGTTGGCTAATAACCCTAGAAGTCTTGTCGGCTCAAGAAGATAATTTATGTTAGGTTATTAGCCTCCAAAAGAAGAAGTCGGCCCGAAATAATAATAATATACTGAACAGACATGTACCTAGAAGGAGAAGTTGGCCCCAACAAATCTGGTAGAACCACTATAAATACAGGGCACCAGTTCTCATTTGACACATCTCAGAATTGCAGTGAGCAACTGGTGTGCACTGCAGTTCCTAGTTTGGTGTGGACGTGTGGAGGAGAGCTGCAGGTGCAGCTGCTACAACAACCTTTTTTAGTGTTGGCTTGGACTATCTCTTGGCTAGGGTTTGGACTATCTGATCAGCTATTGTTGGTGCGATATCCTTGGAGGAAGATGTGCTACACCTTATTTGGCTATCTAGCCTAGGGGTTTGCTTTTGGAGTGATTCTCAGTCAAGTTTAAGGTGCTCGGAGGGTGGCTTAGGCCTATGGTTGGGTGATGAGGGTATCGTCAATGGTAAAACGAGCACAAGATTCTATATTCTAACAGGTTATGGGCCCACACCTCCTTCATTCAGTCTAAATGTTGGAAGGAAACATAGCTGCTAGGATATTGAGCTTACTGAGGAACTGCCACTAGGGTTATTGGCAGAAGCATCTTCCAAGACACTGCCACTAAGGGTTACTAGCAGGTGTAGTTGCATAAACCCTAATCCTCTTGTTGAGGCACCTTAAGTGAATGGATTGACCTATTCTCCAGATAGATCAGTGCACTCTAGCCTAGCGCATCTCCTGATACCCTTAGCAAGCCAAGACGCGAAGTTTGAATTTTTGGTCAAATCTAGGGTTTGAACAAGTCAAGCAAGCCCTGACTAACTCTATGAAGTCTGAGAACAAGTTATATGGATCCTTTAACTTCAGAGCATGGAATACAAGGATTGAACTCATCCTTGAATAAAGTGCTAGATATCGTGAAAGAAAAGATTGTAAAGCCAGAGTTTGAAGAAGGAAAAGAGAAGGAACCGCAAAACGTTGTAGCTATGGAGAAGTTCAAATATGTTGACATCAATTCCATGAGTATCATAGTGGATTCTATAAAATACCACTCGATACCCTACATCTCCCATATTGACTCATCAAAGAAGATGTACGATGCCCTAACAAATCTCTTCTTAGTCAGAAACATTGGACAAGTTATGAGTCTGAAGAATGAGCTCTGTGACATGAAGATGAATGAGGATGATAGCATAACATCATACTTTGTAAGGATCTCCCAGTTAAGAGATCAACTACAAGCTATTGAAGAGATCACTTCAGAG
>JASDQU010105489.1:38800-60414 GCA_032191745.1 Picea mariana | reverse complement strand
TCATATCCATGCTATCATATATGTTAGGTTATTACTCTAATGAATGGGTAGATGAACCTATTATGGGTTTTCTACCCATATTTTCTATAGAAGAAAAGGTTACAGTGAAGTTTAATTTCGGTCAATTCCTGGTGGATAGCATTCATGAGCAATTCCTTAAGTTTCCAACTGAGGGAATGTTCAAGTATTCGTTAGTGCTGATTCATATGTTCTTATTTTATCAAGCAGACAATTTTCCTTTTTCACTTCAAAAGTTAAATGAGAAAGGAATCCCACATTCAATCATGTCATGTACCTCATTGGTGAGAAAGAACTCAACAGAGTACAGCTTCAAGGATTTCATTGACCAATTTATCCACCTAGCCACTTGTTTTTTGAACAACACCAAAAAACCGAAGATTAGTGAAGAAATTCATAAGGTTCTTCATCTATCTGATCAAGCCAAGATAGGTGACTAGTATTTATACCAGAACTACATAGATATCAGGCTATATGGATGTGATATGCCACCACTCAAATTTCCTAAATACCTCCCAATGAGGATTTTTGCATTGGATTATATAAGGAAAATGATTAATTCATATGAAATTCATTTTGTGGCAGCCAAGAATAAATCCCAATTTAGAATCAAAACTCAGATTGGGCCTTTCATTTGCAAAAGTAGAGCAGCAGGAGAAGAAGAAAACAACCTTTTGAAACAAATGAAGTTTCCTTTGAGCTTCACTTTGTCATATGACACATTTGGCATCATTTTTGAACTCATGACCAAACAAAATACCACTCCCTATGTGCACACACAAAGGTCATAGGTTGAAAGGCATATGAACCGGGCTGAATGGGAAGAAAACACAATGCAAGAACCAGAGGAGAAGCCTATCTCTGTAACCACTTCACATACTACTACACCTCCAAATAAAGTAGAGAAAATATCAAGGAGGTATCAGCTGAAGATTTTCAGGTATATAGAAAGAGGCCTAAAACCAGTCACACAACGGATTTGTTGGAGGGAGAAATGTAGTCCACCATAGTTTTGGAGGGACCACATTCTTCAACCTAGTCAGAAAGTTTGTTTTCAGGTTCTCCATCATCACCAACATCTCAAAGAAATCCAGACACAACTCTGATAGCTAAATCAGTTCATGGACAAAAGAAGTCAAATGTTTTTGACAAATATAAGGAAATCAAGCAAAGGAATGAGCTTCTCAACGACAAAAATTACACTCAATTATGGAACAAGAGCTCTATTGCTCAACACAAAATTTTGTCATCTTTTGACATAGAGAATGAAAAATGCAAATGAAATTTTTACAGGCACAAGTCCCCCATCCAAACACACCAGCAGGTTACAAGAAGACTAGTTTTGATTTTGATATAAAATATGTCCATCCTATGGACCAAATGGATATCCATAGACAAATAGGGGAGATGATATTTTCAACTTTGACAAATACCTCAATGATGGCTTCAAAATTGCAGGTATCCCTAAATAATATCCATTCCCAATTAAAATTTGAAAATATCTCCTCTTTGGCCAAAGATGCTAAGATCAAATAATTAGAAGGGCTAGTTCTCAAGATTGGATATGATGCAACAAAAGTGAAAGAAACAGAAGAGTTGATAAACAAAAAGAATGTTGATATAACATCACTCATAAAACAATTGAAGCTTCCAGCCACAAAATGTTCACAAACTAAAGAAGTGGCTGAGACAGAAATCCCTAAGAGGAGATGTTAAAATTGATCATGGGGAAAAATGCACAAATAAGGGAAATGGAAGCAGAGATGGACAAGTTGATCAAAGAAAAAGAGTAGAATGTGTAGTTGAACATAATTCCACTAGATGCAATGCCTCTGATAGGGATCAGAACAATAGAAGTGTTTACAATCCCATCAACAATCCCAGTACAAATTTCATATGCCTCTGATAAACTAGTAAAGCCTATGGAATATATGTACATACAAGGGGAAGAAATTAAAAAAGTTACAGGAGGAGGTAAATAAATTACAGGAAATGAAAGAAATGTTCCAGGATTCTCATCAAGAATAAATGCACAAATTTCAAAGGCTCGGCCAAAAACTACAACAATTGGGGAAATAAACAGCCATGGAAACCACCTTAGCCCAAGCTAAGGAAAACATATCGATAGACATAAACAAATCCATGACAGAGATTTGGCCCTCTATAAAGATCATTTTTAGCGGCATGAATTAATCTAGAAATCCAGAGGAGCCATTGAAGTTATAAAAGAAGAATTGGGAGAAAATCCAATAGGGGCCACATAGCTCATTAGGTTTCTAAAATCTAAAAATAAATTGGAGTTAGAAGAGCTGGAGATTGAGGACATAAATGAAACCATCCTAGAAATCAAGAAGGTTCTGATTAAGAAAGGCCTTATGTTGCAGCTGGAAGAAAAATCTCAGGTGATGGACATAGGTGTGCAGAGGTTCTTCAACAAGTTTGAGGTGCTACACAAGAAAGGGCTACCTAGATTGTTAGTGCTAAATGACAAATTGATCAATCTGCCTGATTAAAACCAGAAGTTGAAGACAGTGGAAAAGGACAATTAAAACTTTGTAGGAATACAAGGAAGTATCATTGGGAAATCTTTCCTAGAGACATTACAGTTTGACTTGAGCATTCAGCATGAAATCAAATATATTTTCATTACTAAGCCTACTTTTGCCAAGTACACCGAGATGGATGAAATATACAGAAAATCACTCAAGATATCAATCACAAGTAAACATAGGTGGGATAATATATGAAAGTTACTTGAGTAAAGACAGGTTTGATGTTTCATCCAACAAGAAGTAAAAGCTAAGCAAAGTCAAAGAGACAAATCATAAACAACTTCCACCAAATCAACTCCTCAAATTCAAACAGATCTACAAGATTCCTACATTTTTGTAATTTGAGATTCAGTTAGTTTAGACATCCCTCTGAAATATCCTGATCATTTATTATAGGATGTGATGTAAATATTTGTATAAGTACTTCTCCTTTCGAAGTATTAAAGGTTGATTTTTGCACCTAAATAAATCTACTGTGTATTTTTCAAGAGGATCGACGAGTAGTAAAAAGCATCTCTCACAGGATTCTTGTGTTAGACTATTGGTGATGTGATTCTTTATTTGTTTAATGTTTTTTCATTCTCTATAATCATTGCATGTGTTTCCAATTCTAATTATTCAAAGAATATTAAAGAACATAATTTATTGCAGTATACTCTTTTTCTGATTTTTGAATGATTTTTATGTTTTTCAACTCAAGTTAAGTAAAATAATTCTTAACTTCTTTTTTTCTTGGTGGATTTTACTCTCCTATATTCCCACTCATTTCATATAATTTTACCATATCTAAACAGTCTTACTACCCTGCCCTGTGAAGAAATTTTATAAGAATCTAAATTGATCCTTGTTCTAAAAGACAGACCCCGTAGCCCAATGGAAATTTAAGCATTCAAATCATCCAGATATTTCAAACAAACAAACAAACCTTGAAATTTCATAAGTAGCCTAAGATTATAAACCAAACAAATCTAAATCATTTTGGTCACTCCTAGTCATTTTATGTCAGATCTCAGTTCGCTCCAATGCATGCATCAGTCTAATTTTATCGCAAATATCAGTTTTTAATTGTTTATTCAAGACGCTTTTAAGTTTAAAGCATAATAAGTGGTATTTTTTGTGTGATAAGAACCACTCTTTTTTATTAAGTCAAGTGTGAAGTATACATTACTATACTCCAACAATTTCTAGTTAAGCTAATAAGTTTATTTACAACTGGTAGTGTAGAGTTAAGTCTCAATCCTAGATGGACGAGAGCCTCTGCAAATCTTATAAATATGCAGTTTTTGTATGTTTTGAGGGTTCAGCCTTTTCAGAGAAAAGGATCAATACAACAACTGGTTGGACCCATTTTGTGCATGGATTAAATCTATCTACCTGGTGAAGATACTATTTATGATAGTGTGTTTGTTTCCAAATTCCTATGTGTTTGTTATCTTGAATACAATTTTGATTTTTGCGAAGTACATTTATTTTCCTTTAGCTACTGTACAACTTGCCTTTATTAATATGCAACATATGATAACAACTATGCTTTGATGAATATTTGTTTTTGTTACAACCTATGTGTTGGCCCTTGGTTATGGAAGGTTGGGAATATTAAGGAAAGAAGTGCAAAGTGTGAACTGCGTGGAAGACAAGTTGACTAAGATTGGGTCAAAGTGACCAAAAGAGAAGAAAATTCGGAGCGAAGTAACAGATAGCAAGATGTTGGATGGGGAGAGCGAGGAAGACAAATCAGCAAGGAAGATGGATCGTGTATGACTCAGCAAGTGGAAAAAGACACCAATAGATGCTTTGGGTACTTCACAATAAAGAAGGAAAGATAGACTGGTGAAGCCCTAAAAACACGAGTCTAGTTGACCTAGGGTTTTAGACACCTAGGGTTTTTGTATCTAGGGTTTTGACACCTAGGTTTCGGCCTAAGGATGTCTGAGAGTCATTATAATGTATAAATAAAGGTCAAGAGGACCCAGGATGGGTTCCATTATGTAATGAGTGATTATTGTTATTGTTGAGAGAGAAGTATTCTATTGAAAGAGAGTCTTTGTTGTAAGATCTTCAGTGGGGTGCGAGGATCAACCCTGCTACTGGGTGACTAGGGAGGGAAGAGAGGAGAAGAGAAATAAAGAGAGAGATCTGCAAGATAAGTGCAGATAGAACTGTATTCTTTCATATAATATATTATAAGCACAATTATGTCAATGTAGACCTAGGGAGAGGGTGAACCACGTATATCCTGTTGTTGTGTGTGACTGATGTTGTGTTCTTCTGATCTCTAATATACTATTAATTAAATATTGTGGTAGGTCTGAGATATAGTTCACATAGTAGGCTTAAGAAAGATAAAGAATAACTAGATCTGTGTGAGAGTGTTTCCCTGGATCCACTTTGTATTTCCTCTGGTTGTAGACACCTGTGTCCTGCAACCCCCTATAGCTACTTTGGGTGAGACTACATATTCTTTGCAGGTGTTGACAAAAGGTCTAGTATTTAGGGCTTGTTGGCGCACTCTTAGAAATGAACCATGGGTCTGCCCTTCTGCCAACAAATGGTTTCGTTGTCGAGACCAGGATCTTCTTGAGGGAATGTCAAGATGGTTTCCATCGAGGATAGAGATTTAGAAGTGGATAGAAGAACAAGAGAAGGACTTCGTTGAAGCTTAGAATAAGAATCCTAATATTAGTACAAAGGATTGGTTGGGAAGGTATATCTTTACTGATATACACAAGATTTTATTTGGAGTAATTCAAAAGGATCTATACTAGTGGCTAGCTAGATTAGCAGATACCCAGTTTGAGATCAGACTCAGACCACCTGTGGTTTGGACATCGTTGTTGATCAAGAAGGTCAAAAGAGTTGATAATTCCATGTCAAGGGAATTGGATCACTAGTTTGATAGTACCATTGGAGGTTATATCACTGAGTTTGCTATTGATAGAGTAGAATCATATAGCCAAGAAGAGAGATATTTATTTAAGGGACCAAGAGGAAACGTTTTAGACTTCTTGAAATTGAAGATCAAGATTCTATTGCATGAGAAGAAGATCCTAAATATACAGTAGTGGGTCAGATTGAAAAAACTAATGTTCAAGAATTTAGATAGCAAAAGTGACACAGAGGTTGGACACACATGCAATGGGAGAACTTTCAAAGAAGTTCCTCTGGTGGACTTGTTTGAGAAAAATCTTGAACCACCAGCACAGGAAGAAGGGTTCTACAATGGAGAAGAAGAAGAGATAATAAACGAGGAACATTCAGAGTTCACTAGGGAAGAAGAAGGGAAGACTGAAGAACCTCACCGAGGGGAGTTAGAAATTTCAGGAACTGCATAGACTATTACAGTAAGTATCGTTACACCTCCTATTTTTTTAACAACATTAAGTAACCAGAGTATACTAAGTTATCAGAACACTCAGAGCACTGGTACAAGTGGTTCAGTACATACTCAGTCAGGAACCCTAGGAAGATCTATGGAAAATGAGATGAGGTTACCCACCTTTAGGGGAGATGGATCTGAAGATCCTAATCAACATTGGTTCTTATGCAAAGTTGTATGGAGTATTAAGAAGGACACCAACGAAGCTATTAAGAGAGCTCAGTTTAGTATTACCCTAATAGGTTGCGCACTGAGTTGGTACATGAAGTTCGTCCAAGGAATTTTCTAGCCAAAATCACTGAACAAGATCAAGACTACATTGATTTCATAATTCAAGAAACCCAAGTTGGAGTGATAGTGCATCATAGAGTTGTTGAAATCAAGAAGAAAGTAGCAAAACCTGTTTGGGAGTTTGATCAGAGATTTAAGACCCTGACAGGTCATTTGAGTTTTCAGATTCTGGATGAACAAAATAAAGAATGGTTCATTGTTTCCCTCTTACCACACATCGGAGTCCCTCTGATGCAACAGAAGTTTGCTTCGCACGCTGAGGCACTGGAGATCGCCATGAAACTAGAATCAACCCCTATGGGAGAGTCAATTTCAGGCATGAGTCAAATTTTGAGTTGTTGGAGTTACTTCACACACACCTAGCATTTATTTTTCCTAAGGTTATTCCTTATTTATTAGTCATAATTAGTCATTATCCAGTCTCCTATATTTTAGGGGAGAATATTCCACCTAGAGAATATTCTCTTTCAGTTGACACTTTAGTTTGACTAGTTGAATTGAGTTTAGATGTTGCATTGGTTTTGTCACCATGCAACATTGGGAACATCACCAACTCACTACTCTTTGTTCAGTCAGTTAACTGAAGACTAGTTGACTAGTTAACTCAGCTAGGTGGCAGTTCACTCCCGTAACTTCCTGAGAGACTAGACTAGGTGGCAGTTCACTCCCATAACTATTTGTGTGTGTCCAGATCAATATAGACCACCACTATGGCTCATTAGTTACTCATGTATCCTATATCTGTTGTAAATTATTCACTCTTTGAGTGTGAAAAATGGTTAATGAGAATTTTTTCCATTCTTTCTCTCCTTCTTCTTCTTTTTCCAATTCTCTCTGCAAATGTGTGTATCATTGTTTAGCTAGATCTATTCTATGCAGGTAAACACATTTACATGAGTCAACTAACTAGCTTATCACTGTAGGTCAAAGATATGAAAAAGGATAATGGAAAATATAAAAGAGAATATTTGGTGTATCAGATGCACATCATAAGGTCATGATAAGGAGCATCGTCCTCTACTCCATGCGTACTTGGATTCAGGAGCCCTGAGCCCTTTGAAGCAATTTACTCTACCTTGGTGTGAGGTATGTAGAAATAGACATCGCCCTAGAGAATGCAATTACATGAAAAAATATTTTCAGACACCTACCAACATTTAATACACATTTTGTAAATCTGTGGGGCATGATGATAAATATTGTAGGTATTATGACCTCTTTCATGAAATATCATGAGACACATATAGAATTCAAGGTGAATTACAACAAGAAGGAAATACTATGAATTTTAACTCCCCAGGAAGAGGAAAAATTCAACCCTCATGGCGGATGAGGAGGAAGAGGATGAGGAGGCATGGGCCGAGGTCGAGGACAAATCATTTGTTATAACTGTGCACAACCAGGTCACTTAGCAAGGGATTGTCAAAACCCTTGTACCACTTGCAGATTGCAACTCATTTGAACATGTCATAGAAGATTGTCCTGTATTGTTAGCCAAACTTCAGGAAATATGAGGAGGGAACCAACAAGTACAACTAATCTCAGCAGAACCTCGCGGAGTGGATCCTAGAGTTGCCATTATCACTAAAGGAGGCGTTTCTACAAGAGAAGACAAGGTGACTCCAAGGAATATTACATAAGAATCAGGAGTTGGAATATCTAAGGAGAAAACACAGGAGTTTGATCCAAAGAAAGAAAAGCAGACATTTTAAGAGGCAAGAAAAGATTTTGGAAGATATCAAGATTCTTCATCAAAGGCACAACTAGAAGTGAGATAATGTGGAATGCCCCTATCCTTTGATCAGTATACTTCACCCAGAGAGGGAAAATAGGTAAGCATACTGATGGAATTATTATGTACTTGCATTAATTTGATTAAGGATGAACAATCCATACAAGAACTACAAAATTTGATCAAACAGTATGAGATAGGAAGGGCATATCCTCTACTGAATAAAGAAGTACATCAACTATCCAAAAAGAGAAGGACAAATAAAGAATTACACCTTAATGCCCAAATTGGAGATTATGATATAGATTATGTGGTCCTCGACTTAGGGTTGGAGGTAATGTTATGACGAAATAGACCTGGGCACTGATGGGAAAACCTAAGTTGATATATTCCCCTATCAGGCTTAAAATGGCTAATCAGCAGGGAGTAAGCCCCTTTGGTAGGTTGGATCATGTCTCTGTAGACATTGATGGGGTAAGAAAATTTGTGGACTTCAAGGTGATTGAGATAGTTGATGATAATTGTTCTTATCCTACGTTGTTAAGAATCGATTGGGATTTCAAAAATTTCAATATTGTTGACTTAAAGAAAAGAAGAATGACATTTGAAGGTGATGGCCTTAGGTTCATTGCACCTCTGTATCCCGATGAAGGTTGAAGATACACATAACCCATCGGAGAATAATACCACACATATGAGCTAGAGAATATATATAAATTGACAACAAGACAAAAGCATTACATTAACCCTACAACAGACAAGAATTTGAGCTGGTGAAGTGACAACCCATGCTCATCAGACTCAGAAGAAGTACTGGAGAACTGCTAGAACAAAATGTATGAAGTGTCTACGCGACGATGTTCTAGATTATCCAGAGAAGTTCGTTGGATCGGAACAGAAGGACCAAGAGTTGAACTGCCTTTCATTGGATAGCCGATCAAAATCAAGAAAGTTAATATTGGAACAGAGAAAGCACCTAAGCTTGCTAATGTTGGGGACTATTGGGATGATGCCACCATTGATAAGATCATAGAATTACTGCATAAATATCAATAATTGTTCCCAACCAAGTTCACTGATATGAAGGGAATAAAAGTGCCCATGGGAGAGATGAAGATCCCCTTGAAACTAGATGCAAGGCCAGTCAAGCAGAGACCCTACAGATTAAATCCAAAATATTGTATTAGACAGAATGATGGAAGCAAGAATCATAGAACCTGTTGAATATTCAGAGTGGAATAGTCCTATGGTGGTATAAGATAAGAAGACAAGAGAGATCAGGATTTGTGTAGACCTCAGGAAGCTAAATGATGCCTATTTGCATGACCCATTCCCTACACCATTTACAAATGAATTGTTAGATAATGTAGGCGGAAAGGAGGTATATTCCTTTACAGATGGATTTTCAGGTTATCACTAGATCAGGATTGCCAAGGAAGATCGCCATAAGACCACATTTGCAACAGAATGGGGTTCCTACTAGTATATAGTGATGCCTTTTGATTTGAAGAATGCACCAACCATATTTTCCAGGGTGGTGGTCGAAGCATTCAAGAAGTTTTTACATAATTTTTTGGAAGCCTATTTTGATGATTGGACTGTTTTTAACTTATTACAAAATCCTATTAAATGTTTAATACTAATGTTGGATAAGTGCATGCAATGTCATATTGCCCTGAATCTAAAAAAGTGCATCTTCTATTCACCCTTTGGAGTGTATTTGGGCCATATTGTGTGTAAGAAGGGGTTGTTGGTAGATCCGTCCAATATTGCCATTATTGTTGATCTACCCCCTCTGACTTCAGTTAGACAGTTGTGCACTGCGCTGGGACATACTGGATACTACAAGAAGTTCATTAAGGGCTATGCACAAATTACAACATCCATGGAGAAGCTTCTAAATAAACATTGTCAGTTTCAATGGTGTTGGGCCCTTCATTTTTGGGTAAGAATTGCACAAGCTTTGATTAAGAATGAGTCGTGCAAACTTCATCAGAGGATGGAAGAAAGAGTAACAGAAAATCAGTTATGGAAGCTAGCGCAACGCCAACTAAGAAACAAATGGCTCCAACAAAACAAGGAAGCACATAAGCTGAGAAGGAAGACACAACCCAGCTATATATAGGGCTGAATATAATTGTAAAAGGGTTGGGTTGGTGTTGTTGTTGTTGTTTGTTCAGTTCATTGGTTGGATTAGAGTTGGGGTGATTCATGTCTATTAGATTCACCTAAGGTTTTTGTATTAGTTGTTGAAACTTGTTGTAAGTCGAGAGAAGAAACAAGCCATAGTCTTTACTGAACCTTTCTATGTAACTCTGAATCTGTAATAAAGGAAAGATCCTAGAGCTAATATGAAAGAGAACCAAATTTTCAAAATAGGATGTGTCTTTGTATGTTTACTTAAGCATTAAATTGTTCCTTTATGGTTTATGAGTTCTGTTTGATGGTTCTATGTTTAATCCATGTTCATAACATAAGTAGGTTCAATTCTTGCGGTTGGATGTTTCAGATCTGATGTTGTCTCTTGCGCAAGAACATAAATGAGTTTTGAACAATCTATGGATCCTATTTAGTATTTTCCCTACCCTTCCCTATCTATATGTCTCAACAGCGCTTCGAGTGAGACTTCTTCTTTTTGGAGGATATGAAAATGTCAGCACTCTAGACTACTTGTTACCTTTTGTTGGTAACTTGAGAAGGACCCTGGTCTGATCGAATTCGTGCTAACAAAATGATTTCGTTGTCAGGATGCGTATTAAAAGGGAACCTGTAGGAAGAATGCTACCATCGATCCATAAATTTGGCATCGATCAATGGTGGTAAATAAACTGTGACGCCTTCATATGGAAAGAAGCGGAACTAAGTAGAAAATCAGTGGGAACTACTAGGGAAGCAATCTTTTACTTGGAAAGATCGAGCGACTAGTATGAGATTTTCTGGGTTAAATTCCCGGAAGAATTTTTTCACTGGATCAAGAGACTCCAAGAAGCTCCAAAGTTCTAGGGACGGGTCAAGAATATCTATGCGTGGGATACCGACAAGGTAGCAGCACTCCACAGGCTGGATTGCCTAGTCACACAAGATGTGGATTTTTGGGTTAGCACCACAATAGAAGGATACATGATCGAATTTGCAACTGAGAACCACCAGTCTTTCTTGCCAGCAGAGGAAATTTTCAAGAAAGGTGCAAGGGGAAGACTGTTAAGAGAGATCCCCCTTTGGATTAAGGATTTCTTGGTGGAGGAAGGGATGTTAATTATGTCCCCGACTGAGATGGCAACGTAAACACCCTCGCTTGGGGTAGGGCGAGACGAGGTGAGAGTCATGGCATGAGAAAGGGGAAGGGTTATTTGAAAAATGGTCAGGAAACAACAAGAAATGGATTTGAGAGATGAGCGATCCTTGAAGAGATATGCCATAGTTGAGAAATGGTGGCATGACAAGATCAAGAAAGCCGCAAGATAGTCTAAAAAGTTGAGGAAAGAAGGAGGATCGAGAGAAAGCGAGGAAAGAAAGATGGAAGAAATATAGAGTATGAGAATATAGGAATGATTGGCCAATCAAAGATTAAACAAGAGAGAAGTAAAGAGAGAAAGAAGTCCCCAGGAGGTGGGATGAGAAGGAAAAAGTGTGGATGTAAGAGAGGAGGAAGTCGGCATGAATCTTGGAGGACAAAGAGAAGATTCAGCCCCGATAATAGGATAAATCGAGGATCTGACCAAAGAGATCATCCTAGTGGAAGCTAACGAGACCCCCCAGATCAAAGAAAACTGCCTCGAAGCTAGTGGCTCTAGCGCCCAATCACCCATATCCCAAGTGCCTTCTATACAAGTAGTAAGTTTGACACTACCTTCTCATGCAAGTTTTGTTGCAGTACAATTAGCTAACCAGTCACAACCAAGAAGTGCGAGTATAGGGAGGATATTGGGATCCCCTGGTAGATCAAAAGAAGGACCGTTAGGGTTCATATTCATACAAACAACATGATAAAAAATGGCCAGCCATGTAGGAGGTTCGATTGCCCGATACCCATAATTTTGGGGTAAGGGAGATGAAGACATTGAATAACACTGGTTCTTCTGCAAAGAAATCTGGAGATTCAGAGGGACTCCAAATGCGATTAAGTTGGTCGAGTTCCATACTACCTTGAGAGGTTGCGCTCTCAAGCGGTACATGAAGATCATTGAACGAGGAGTGTCAAGGATTCAATTTCAAGTGTTCACACTTGGCCAGGTATGGATGAGGTTCATAGTAGAGTTCCAGCTGCCTCAGTCAAAACAATAGGCTCTGTCTGAGTTGCGCGAGATCTAGTAGAGGGAAGGTGAATCAACCTGGGAGTACAACCAGAAGTTCAAATATGCCATAGGTAGGTTGGCACATCCAATCCATGAAGAACATCAAAGGGAGTGGTACATTCAGGGACTGCTACCCCTAACTCGGATTCCACTAATGCGACAACGAATAGCCACGTTAATAGACACCTTGGAAAAATATATGAAGATTGAAGCGATGGTGGGATACCCTGGGATTTTGAGAGTAACCTGACCCCCAGTAGATGCAAATATAGCACAACTACAAGGGAAGATATCGACACTTCCAAAAAATATTCAAGAGCTGACGATACCCAGACCAAGATGACCACAGGTTTGGTGCACTAGATGCTATACGGAAGGTCATTTGGAGAACGAATGTCCACTAGTAAGGGGGCTGGGACCTCCTCATAATCAGATGGTAACCCCACCATGACCCATGGGATGAGTTTCATAAGTATCGATGACCCCACCCTTCCATCATCCCACCCCATATCATGTTTTCCCAAGAGGCCAAGTAGCACCAACAATGGAATATTGTGAGATCTATCGAATCCACAGGCATGGAACAAGATAGTGCCCCATCATGCAGAAATATTTGACAGTACCAAACATAGTACACTGTGATTTATGTGCATCCACCACTCATACTACCAATCAATGTAGATCCTTGGATGCTCTTGCGGACAGGCTAGACCAAACAACATTCAGGGTAAATGAAAACCCTTAGGGACCAAGACGAGGTCGAGGAGGTGGAGCTAGAGAATATTTCAGAGGAGGAAGAAATGGTGGAAGAGGATCAAGAAGATGTTACAACTGTGATGAACATGGCTAGAGATTTACCTCATCCAAGGCGACCATGGTGCTCTCACTGCAGAACCAATGGAAACACAACTGAAGACTGCCCAGAGCTAATTTCAAAGTACTCAGAGAGTCCAACGATGAAAAGTAAGAACCAGAAAAGAATTCTGACTGGTAGCCCAGTTACATGACTTCGAAATTAAGGACGTCATGTTGGAACTAGGGTCTGATGTGAACATTCTGCCCAAGAAGACCTGGGAAGTGTTAGGAAAACCAAGACTAACATATTCCCCAATTCAGTTTAGAATGGAAAACCAATACTGTATCTTTCCCATAGGAATACTGGAGAATGTGGAAATCGATGTCACAGGAGTAAAAACAGTGGCTGAATTTTAAGTCATTAAGATCATGGGAGATAAGGACCCCTACCCTGGGCTACTTAGCATCGATTGGGCCTACGAAAATTATGCATTAATTGAATTAAAGAAATGTACCATGACTTTTGAAGATGAGGGAATCAAGTTAGTTCACCCTTTGGATCCATATGTAGGACCCAGGTACACATAACCAATAGACAATAATATGGAAGGAGAAGACCTAGACCAGTTGTACATTGTAATAGCTAGCACAAGAAACGATTATATAAACCCCACTATGGATGGAACAGTAAGCTAGCGAAGTATATAGTCAGCAGACGAAGATTCAGAAATTCCTTTTGATGGTTAGCAACAAGGTTTGCATGAAATATTCTCAAGAAGATGCACAACTATCAGAATGACCGGATGGGTTGGGACCAAAGTCAGAGAAAACCTAGTATATGATGGCACCTCGTATCTAAGCAATTTTTTGCAGAATATGGAAGAAACTGTGCGAGAATATCAAAGAATCTTGGTACTAGATATAGATTTTCAGAACACCCCCGCCAGATGGTGGGCTACTCATAAAGCTGCACCCAGAACTTGGGACGAGATGAAGCAAGCTCTCAAGTATAGGTTATCGAATAGAGAGAAGTTAGAATCAGAAATGTAGATGGATCTCCATGTTTCACAACTATTCAATGGATAATAGGACCCTAGGATACACATTCAACAATGTGTGGCATAGTGGCAGGCTGCAGAGATACCCTCTCCCTTCTGGGTTCAGGTATTCCCCCATTCTCTAGGCCCAATCCAAAAATTTTGGTTTGTACATGAGGAAACCAGACGACAGACCTGCGATTGGCAGATACTGGCAACTCAGTTTTGCAAATACTTTTCATTCACAAGTAAGTACCCCAATCTTGGACTAGTCCTAGAAAAGATTAAAGAACTTCTTTATACAACCAATAGTGATAATAGATCAGACTTTGTAGTGTGTCCCAAGAATACACAAGAACTTCAAAGTAAAATCCACTTACCGTTGATTGAAAATCACATAGAATTCTATCAGATTATCAAAGCTTCAGAAAGCCTAGATGAATTAGAAGAACTGGGAAACCTAGCCATCAAAGAGATTGAGGGGAACAAAGAAATCCAAAACACCATACCTGGCCAGACCGATAGTTCCTACAATCACCCTTTGAAAATGCATAAACTTAACATATGGACCGAAGAGAAACCCAAAATAGATTTGGTGGGAGATTACTCAGATGAGCAAACCAGTTAGGAAATACAGAGTTTACTGCAGGAATACAAAGATTTGTTCCTAAAGAATATTTTAGAATTGAAGGGAATCAAAGGAGTTATGGGAGAAATGAAGATTGAGTTAAAACTAGGATCCAATCCTGTCACACATAGGACATACCATCTTAAGCCAAGAGTAAAAGAGAAAGTCAAGAAGGAGATTGATAAGATGTTATAAGAAGGTCTCATTTTTCTGGTAGAATATGCAGAATGGGTCAGCCCAATAGTTTTCAAAGAAAGAAAGACATTGAGGATATTAGAGTCTGTGTGGACTACAGAAACCTCAACTCTGTCTATGTGCATGACCTTTTACCAACACCCTTTACTGATGAGGTCCTATAACATGTTGTGGGGAAGGAAGCATACTCATTTACAGATGGATTTTCAGGATACTATCAAGTTAGGATTGCTGAAGAGAAAAAGAGAAAAATCACTTTCATTATTGAATGGGGATATTTTGCATACAATGTGATGCCATTTGGTTTAAAGAACACCCCCACATTTTTCTCTAGGATTGTGATGGAATCCTTTAGAGAGTTCATTCACAAGTTCATAGAATTCTATATGTATGATTGGACAATATATAGCCTGCTTAAGGACCATGTAGCACTGCTAAGTCTAATGATTGATAGATGTCGAGAGTTATAGATCTCATTAAACCTCGGGAAATGTATCTTCTATCTGACACATAGAAATATGTTGGGCCACATAGTATGCCGAGAAGGATTATTGGTAGACCCATCTAAAGTTGCGGCAATTTTGAATATGACGCCACCTACGAGTATTAAATAGTTGCACTCCACACTAGGACATACAGGCTACTATCGCAGGTTCATTCGAAGATATGCTAACATTACTGCACCTTTGGAAAACTTCCTGAAAAAGGATGGAATGTTCCAATGGACTCCTGAATGTGACAAATCATTTGAGACACTCAAGGAGAAACTCATTACAGCACCGATACTGATATTCCCAAACTAAGAGAAGGAATTTCACGTCCATGTGGATGCTTTAGGAATTGCCTTAGGGGCTATCTTAATGCAACCTAGAGATTGAGCTATGGATCACCCTATCTACTTTGCGAGTCATAAGCTATCGCAAGAAGAGCGCAACTACACAATGACAGAACGAGAAGGATTAGCCATGATCTATGCTTTATAGAAATTTAGACATTATATGTTAGGGTCTCATTTCGAATTCTTTACTGATCATTCAACATTAAAATACCTAGTTAACAAACCTGTGTTGGAAGGGAGAATTTGCAGATAGCTATTGTTATTTCCGGAATTTTCCTTTGAAGTCATCATCAAGCCAGGACGATGCAACATCGAACCCGACCATCTATCCAGACTAGAGTTAGGAGAAAGTGGCGGAGCAGCAGATAACCAACTCCGAGATGAAGATTTTTTCAGGATCGAGGCCATACCGGAATATCTGGAGGACATAGAAATCTTTCTCAGTACAGGGGCCTATCCCGAAACATATTTAGCAACCCAGAAACTCCATATGGTCATCATAACAACAGAGAATTAGTTGATTGTCAAGAAATTGTATAAACTAGGAATAGACATCATCCTCAGATGATGTGTCCTATATCATGAAAGGTAGGAGATACTCTGGGAATGACATAGCGTAATTGCAGGAGGACATGTAGGAGGAAAGGAAACAACATGGAAAATTCTACAGGAAGGACTATGGTGGGAAACACTTTTCAAAGATGCAAAAGCATATGCCAGATCGTGTGATGTTTGTCAAAGAGTGGGCAAGCCATCACACTGAGATGAACTTCCATTACAGCCCGTTAGAGCGTTCTAGGCATTTGATAAATGGGTAGTTGAATTCATTGGTCCAATCAACCCCACAACTAAACATTTGAAGGAAAGGTACATCATTACCGCAACGAACTACCTTACTCATTGGGAAGAAGAAGTAGCAGTACAGGACTATTTGATGGATACTACTGCCAAGTTCATTTTCGAAAATATCATTACTCGCTTCAAATGTCCCAGGAACCTAACCAGTGATCAGGGAACTCATTTCATTAGCAGCATTATGGAAACACTTACAACAAAATTTATGATTCAACATCACAACAACAATCCATACCACCCATAGGCCAATAGAACAGTCGAAGCCTTCAACAAAATCTTGGAAAAGGGACTAACAAAGGTCTGTTGCACAAACCGAGAGGACTGGGATGACAGAGTTCTAGTGGTACTATGATCCTACAGGACAACCACGAAGAAACTCCATAGATACACATCGTTCCATCTTGTGTACAAAAAAGAGGCATTGGTTCCCATAGAGTTCATCACTCCAAGTCTGTATATTGCACAAGCCACACGTATGACAGACGAAGAATCAGTGGCACAGAGACTTGCGGAGCTACAAGAACTCAAAGAAACCATATTTCTAGCAGATTTCCATCAGTCGGTTGAAATGGAAAGACAAAAAGCTTGGCATGAATGACACATTAATACTAAGGCATTTACATAAGGAGGTAGGGTGTTACTCTATGACAGTCGATACTAGAAGCATCTTGGCAAGCTACGTATGCACTGGTTGGGACCCTTCCTAGTTGAGAGATTCGACCATCAGGAGCAGTTCGACTCACGCAACTGGATGGTGTGCTACGACCAGGATGGGTGAATGGCACTCACCTGAAGCCCTACCTATCTCAAAACTGAGAATAAGGACAACCACTCCAGTCTGACGGAGCTTGTACAATAGCTAGATTTGAGTTTCATTTTCTTTCTGAAATTTTGTAAATTCAGTTAATAATGTCCATGTGCGCAGTATTGTTCCATAACACATAGTTCATTTGTTTTGTTTAAGTGTTGGTTGATACAAAGCTGACGACTTAGTAGTACAGAACCTGAAGCATGAGAAATTCCATTAATGACAATCATTAAAGATGACAGGGACAATCTTTGTGGTCAGAGGAACCATGATTCCAAATCCAATCTTAGTTAAAGGCCACGCAAACCCAGTCTAATCACACCCTTTATTGCCATTCTGGTACCCCAACTATCACCCGTTAAGCCATAAAGCCACATTATTCCAAGATTCCATCAAAGTTTGCACCAAGATAGCCACTCGAAAAACATAATGGTCTCAATTCGGCCACGTCCCTATTCCACTCAAATGAGTAAATCACAAGATCGCCCAATAGGATTTACCTTGATCAATCTGTCCCGTCGGACAACTCACACCTTGTTGCATCTATACGATCATGATGAGGAGCAGTTATTGATAAAAATTACCTGTTAAGCTAGACATAAGACTCTCATACCTCAACTGAGAATGTATTTTTTCTAAAATGAGAATAGCTATTTCCGAACTCAGTCATGCAAACCAGTTAGGACCACTACCAAAAATGTAAACGTAGCCCTATTTTTTAACTGTAACAGAAGTGATAATGCTAAGAGCCACAACAAGCCCGAGCACCATGACTAAAGAAGCAGTACCAGATGAGATCTGTGACCCCTGGGTTGAGATCATATGTGACCTCAAAGGGAACGTAGAGCACATTAAGCTACTCGACCTTGACCTCACAGATTCATCCTTGCTTCCACAGATGTACCCAGACGTCTTCTGGGAGTTAGCTCCGGATGGAACCTAAGATATGCACTTTATATCGAAAAAGGAGTTCAGAAACCTATTTAACTCCACCATCATGAACACGAGAGACTTACCAGTCTTTGGAACCACCGACAAAATTGAGTGCTACACAGAATTTCTATAACCAGAGTGCATGACATGAGTCTATGGTTGGATAAGTAGTATCCAATCCATGCAAAAGATATCCAACAACTTACTAGACTATCCTCCGAAGGAGAGGATGTGTCAAATGGATTTCAGGCCCTAGCAAGCATGGGAAGAAGAAATGCAAACTTAGCCTCTATGAGAAGTTTAACACAAAGAGAGGAGGATGCACAACAGTCATTGAACCAATACTACCCAAAACAGTTCGGATTGGCTGCTACATCATAGCCAGCAAGGTTGTGGTCTTATTATAAAGGAGAATTCACTTTAGATGCACTATCAGTCATGGACTTCTGCACACAGGGAGCAATGTTCAATTGGTGTAGTTTCTTGTTGGAGGAACTACTAGTAGCTTGCAAGGAGGCAGAGGAGAAGGGAGGCACCTTTACCTATGGATAACTACTTGTAGAATTTTCAATGCTCAAACAGAAGTCACCTGTGGGCAGAAAACTAACAATACCAGATAAAGGGTGCCTGGTGAAGATGTTCAAGCCATGGGAGTCCATACCAGACTCAGAGAACACAGCACTCAACAATGCAGCATTTACCAAATGGTTTAATTCTATGATAGACGCAACACAAAGGCCATGCATCCCATAGGAGATCCTCAATAATAACACGAGGAATATCATTTTCAGCATGAACCGACACAACACATGTGTCTGGCCGAGACATGCTAGCCTGGAAAATTTCCACACACGATCGCTACCTTTATATTTGGATGAGGAATCTTTCAATAAGGAGGTCATGTCATGGCCAGGAGTTAAACATGACCTGTGTAAATTAGGAATGGATTACATTTTTCCTACCAATCTTCTCAAGAAAAAAGACAAGGAAGCAGGTGAGGGACCAAGCTCAGGCCCTGAGCCAAATAAGCCAGACGCTTTGGTACAAACTGACTACGAGGAGGAAGAGGAAACATAGAAATTGTAGCAGAGGAAAAAATTGGGTCATCGTCAGCTTCCAGACGATGTCATGCTATCAGGTGCACATGTTAACCAGATCTTGGGCGTTGTGCTCGGTATTGAACCATTTTTTAAGAAGCCTAGAACAAGGGTTTCCTCGAACAAACCCCTGAACCCACAACCCCTTGTATCTGTTGCTCCCCACACCTGCGCCATGACCAAAATCACCACTTTCATTGATATTCAATACGACCGAGAGCCTGAAACAATTATGGATACACTCATCTTTGAGCGACCCCCACCACTCCAATTACCAAACCTCCTCATTGCCATTCCACTTCATACCACAACCTCAGAGATGATGTAGCTAGACCACCTAGAGACAGAGGAACGATAACCCCCATGGACAGCCAGAGAATCCTCCGAGCCTAGATCAGAAGTTCTCGACCCTGACCCCAAAACCGCAAGGTAGGGCACGATGCGAGATGTTTTGAATCTGAACACCCAGAAACAAAAACCTCAGTCTTCAGCATAGGAAGAAGCCGTCAAAATTAGAGAAGAGATGGAACTCAACCGTAACCAACAAATCTCCTCACCACCCAAGGTTGAGAATGCCCAAGAAATCATGACACATGATGTAGAAGTACCGAAAGATACGGAGATACCAAATGTGCACAATGCACTAGAATCAACAACGGAGCCAGATAATATAGCCATGCGAGTGCAAATGGAGCAAGTCCTCCAGAACCCCCAACAATGCACAGAATTGATGCATCTCTACATAACCATAACTGAGGTTCTGACGCTTTTACCCATAGACCTAAGGTTGAGGATTGCACCAGCACCACCAACGAAGAGGAGGTAGAAACTTGTTTGGACCACACAATGACAAGCAAACTCCCCCTACAAATGCGAGCACCCACTGATGCAGCTCCTTCATCTAGAGACCTGGTACAGTGACCAGCGTCACAGTTGTTCAGACTAATCAGAGCCTCCACAAACCAACTAGAGAAAAGGCTCCAAGAAGCCAAGAGATCAGCTGAAATTTCCAGGAAAGAACAACTTGTTGCGAAAGAATGTCAAATGTAAGAAGAACATGATAGAATCCAAGTCCAACGCAAACTGGAAAAAGTGTAGGAAAAAATTGCAAACACCTGGCCGGATATTCGGAAGGTTGCACCCAATTTACCCGAAGCGAGCGAGATAAGTGAGCGAGAGAAACATATTGAGTTGTTACAAGAAGCAAGGACATAGCTCACTACCTGAACATAGAAGATACAAGCAAAGCTACAACAAGTCTAGCAAGAAGTTGAACAACGAACCCAGTAGCTCTAAGATCAAATGTAGCAGATAATATTGCAGGGAAACAATGCCAGAGCAACACTGTACAAACACACCGTGGACTGTACTAAAATATTTAGAGAAGTCAGTGACTGGATGGGCATCATCACTCGATGAAATCAAGTTTTAGAGGAAGTGCGCACAAAAATTCAGGTGTTGAACGAGGAAGTTGCGGTCACAGCAGAACCTATGGAGTAGTAGCAGAATTTCAACCAAATTCAACAGGCCAACAATGAACTAAATACACTCTATGAGTCACAGTCCATAGCCAAGAAAGAGTTGCATGAATTTCGACCGGTTATCCAAGCAGTCTACATGAAAATGTATCAGGTCAACGCACCAACAGATTATGAGTGGAACTCGTTGGTTGGAGCCAAGACAAAGGAGTATAGAAAAGAGACAACAAAACAGTTCCTTGCAGAAGCATCACTCCTCACCCGAAAATGGCAGGACAAGGTTGAAATCTTTCAAGGAGTAAAGCATCGAGCCCTAGAGTTGGTACTAGAATTGGGCCCTTCATTTGAGGAGGCAAAGGAAGAAAAGGCACAAACAGAAGAGCTTAAAGAAGAAGAAAATATGGACTAGGGAAAACAATAGCTGCTCCTTGAGGATGTGAAAGAAGCAAGTGCTTGACTCGAGGATGAGTCAAGGATTGTGGTCAGAGCCTGTTGGGCCCTTCATTTTTGATTAAGAATTGTGCAAGTTTTGATTAAGAATGAGTCGCGCAAACTTCATCAGAGGTTGGAAGAAAGAGTAACAGAAAAGTAGTTGTGCAATCTAGTGCAACGCCAGCTAAGCAACAAATGGCTGCAACAGAACAAGGAACAACATAATCCGACAAGGAAGACACAACCCAACTATA
>JASDQU010105489.1:19433-31258 GCA_032191745.1 Picea mariana | reverse complement strand
AACTCCACCATCATGAACATGAGAGACTTACCAGTCTTTGGAACCACCGACGAAATTGCGTGCTGCACAGAATTTCTATAACTAGAGTGCATGACATGAGTCTATGGTTGGACAGGTAGTATCCAATCCATGCAAAATATATCCAACAAATTACTAAACTATCCTTCGAAGGAGAGGATGTGTCGAACGGATTTCAAGGCCTTGGCAAGCATGGGAAGAAGAAATGCAAGCTTAGCCTGTATGAGATGTTTAACACAAAGAGAGGAGGACGCACAACAGTCATTGAACCAATACTGCCCAAAACAGTTCGGATTGGCTGCTACGTCATAGCCAACAAGTTTATGCGGTCTTATTATAAGAGAGAATTCACTTTAGATGCGCTATCAGTCACCAACTTCTGCACACACATAGTATTGTTCAATTGGTGTAGTTTCTTGCTGGAGGAACTACTAGTAGCTTGCAAGGAGGCAGAGGAGAAGGGAGGCACCTTTACCTATGGATAACTACTTGTGGAATTTTCAATGCTCAAATGGAAGTCACCTGTGGGTAGACAGCTGGCAATACCAAATAAAGGGTGCTTGGTGAAGATGTTCGAGCCATGGGAGTCCAGACCAGACTCAAAGAACACAGCACTCAACAATGCAGCATTTCCCAAATGGTCTAATTCTATGATAGACACAACACAAAGGCTATGCATCCCATAGGATATCCTCAATAATAACACGAGGAATATCATTTTCAGCATGAACCGACACAACACATGCGTTTGGCCGAGACATGCCAGCCTGGAAAATTTCCACACACGGTCGCTACCTTTCTATTTGGATGAGGAATCTTTCAATAAGGAAGTCATGTCATGGCCAGAAGTTAAACACGACTTGCGTAAATTAGGAATGGATTACATTTTGCCTACCAATCTTCTCAAGAAAAAAGACAAGGAAGCAAGTGAGGGACCAAGCTCAGGCCCTGAGCCAAATAACCCAGACGCTTCGGTACAAACCAACTACGAGGAGGAAGAGGAAACATAGAAATTGTAGCAGAGGAAAAAATTTGGTCATCTTCAGCTTCCAGACGATGTCATGCTATCAGGTGCATAGGTTAACCAGATCTTGGTCATTGTGCTCAGTATTGAGCCATTTTTGAAGAAGCCTAGAACAGGGGTTTCCCCGAACAAACCCCTGAACCCACAACCCCTTGTATCTGTTGCTCCCCACACCTGCACCGTGACTAAAATCACCACTTTCATTGATATTCAAGATGACCCAGAGCCTGAAACAATTATGGATGCACTCATCATTGAGTGACCCCCACCACTCCAATTACCAAACCTCCTCACTACCATTCCACATCAGACCAGAACCTCAGAGATGATGTAGCTAGACCACCTAGAGACAGAGGAATGATAACCACCATGGACAGCCAGAGAATCCTCCAAGCCTAGATCAGAAGTTCTCAACCCTGACCCAAAAACCACAAGGTAGGGCACGATGCAAGATGTTTTGAATCTGAACACCCAGGAACAAAAACCTTAGTCTTCAGCATAGGAAGAATCTGTCAAAATTAGAGAAGAGATGGAACTCGACTGTAACTAGCAAATCACCTCACCACCCAAGGTTGAGAATGCCCAAGAAATCATGACACATGATGTATAAGTACCGAAAGATACGGAGATACCAGATGTGCACAATGCACCAAAATCAACAACGGAGCCAGATAAGATAGCCATGCGAGTGCAAATGGAGCAATTCCTCCAGAACCCCCAACAATGCGCGGAATTGATGCAGCTCTACATAGCCAGAACCGAGGTTCTGATGCTTTTACCCATAGACCTAAGGTTGAGGATTGCACCAGCACCACCAACGAAGAGGAGGTAGAAACCCGTTTGGACCACACAATGACAAGCAAACTCCCCCTACAAACGCGAGCACCCACTGATGCAGCTCCTTCATCTAGAGACCTGGTACAGTGACCAGCGTCACATTTGTTTAGACTAATCAGAGCCTCCACAGACCAACTAGAGAAAAGGCTCCAGGAAGCCAAGAGATCAGCCGAAATTTCCAGGAAAGAACAGCTTGTTGCAAAAGAATGTCAAATGCAGGAAGAACATGATAGAATCCAAGTCCAACGCAAACTGGAAAAAGTGCAGGAAAAACTTGCAGACACCTGGCCAGATATTCGGAAGGTTGTACCCGATCTACCCGAAGCGAGCGAGATAAGTGAGCCAGAGCAACAGATCGATTTGTTACAAGAAGCAAGGACATAGCTGGCTACCCACATGGAGAAGATACAAGCAAAGATACAACAAGTCCATCAAGAAGTTGAACAACGAACCCAGTAGCTCCAAGATCAAATGTAGCAGATAATATTGCAGGGAAACAATGCCAGAGCAACACTGTACAAACACACCATGGACTGTACTAAAATATTTAGAGAATTCAGTGACTGGATGGGCACCATCACTCGATGAAATCAAGTTTTAGAGGAAGTGCACACAAAAATTCAGGTGTTGAACGAGGAATTTGCGGTCACAATGGACCCTATGGAGCAGTAGCAGAATTTCAACCAAATTCAACAGGCCAACAATGAACTAAATACACTCTATGAGTCATAGTCCATAGCCAAGAAAGAGTTGCATGAATTTTGACCGGTTATCCAAGAAGTCTACATGAAAATATATCAGGTCAATGCACCAACAGATTCTGAGTAGAAATCGTTGGTTGCGGCCAAGACAAAGGAGTACAGAAAAGAGACAACAAAACAGTTCCTTGCAGAAGCATCAATGCTCACCCGAAAATGGCAGGACAAGGTTGAAATCTTTCGAGTAAAGCACCGAGCCCTAGAGTTGGTACCAGAATTGGGACCTTCGTTTGAGGAGGTAAAGGAAGAAAAGGCACAAACAAAAGAGCTTAAAGAAGAAGAAAATATGGATAAGGGAAAACAACAGTTGCTCCTTGAGGATGTGAAAGAAGCAAGTGCTTGACTCGAGGATGAGTCAAGGATTGTGGTCAGAGCCTGTTGGGCCCTTCATTTTTGGGTAATAATTGTGCAAGTTTTGATGAAGAATGAGTCGTGCAAACTTCATCAGAGGTTGGAAGAAAGAGTAACAAAAAAGTAGTTGTGGAATCTAGTGCAACGCCAGCTAAGCAACAAATGGTTGCAACAGAACAAGGAACAACATAATCTGACAAGGAAGACACAACCCAACTATATATATGGATGAATATAATTTTAAAAGGGTTGGGTTGGTGTTTCTTTTGTTGTTCGTTCAGTTCGTTGGTTGGATTAGAGTTGGGGTGAGTCATGTCTATCAGAGTCGCCCAAGGTTTTGGGATTAGTTTTTGAAACTTGCCGTAAGTCGAGAGACGAGACAAGCCAGATTCTGTACTGAACCTTTCTATGTCTCTCTGATTCTATAATAAAGGAAATATCCTGGAGCTAATATGAAGGAGAAATAAATTTTCAAAATAGGATGTGTCTTTGTATGTTTACTTATGCATTACATTGTTCCTTTATGGTTTATGAGTTTTGTTTGATGGTTCTATGTTTAATCGTTGTTCATAACATAAGTAGGTTCAATTCTTGCGGTTAGATGTTTCAGATCTGATGTTGTCTCTTGCACAAGAACAGGAATGAGTTCTAAACGATCTATGGATCCTCTTTAGTATTTTCCCTACCCTTCCCAATCTATCTGTCTCAACAGTGCTTCGGGTGAGACTTATTCTCTTCGGAGGAGATGAAAATGCCAGCACTCTAGACTACTCTGTACCTTTTGTTGGTAACTTGAGAAGGACCCTGGTCTAATCAAATTCACACCAACAAATGGACATAAGAAAATGGTTACTGTGCCTATTCTAGTTTTCCAAGATTGGAGCTAGGAATTTCATGTGCATGTCGATGCATCTTATATTTCACTAGGAACAGTGTTAGCACAACCAGGAGTAGGATATATTGACCACCCTTTAGACTTTTCTAGCAGGAAGCTCTCAACAACTGAGATAAACTACACCACCACTGAGAGGGAAGGTTTATCCATGTTCTATGCGCTGCAGAATTTTCATCACTACTTGTTGGGAGGCCACTTTAAGATGTTCATTGATCACTCCGTGTTGAAATACCTAGTCAAAAAGCTAGTGTTGGTGGGAAGAATATGCACATGGCTATTGTTATTCCAGGAATGTGATTTTGAGATTGTGTTCAAGCCAGGGAGAATGAACAAGGGACCTAATCATTTGTCTAGGTTAGAGCATGGAGAGGAACCTACTAGTTTAGAGGATACACTACCAGATGCATAGTTGTTGCCCATTAGAAATATTGATGATCACTTCATCGAGATAGTCCAGTTCCTGTCAACAGGAATGGAACCTAGTGAATATAGAATCATCCAGAAGAAATAGATGGTAGTGCACGCTACATATTTTTCACTTATAGCCGGACAACTATACAAGATGGGACCTCATGAGATCCCGAGGAGATGCGTTATCAAGGCAGAAATACCATAGATTTTAGTAGAATCACATGAAGGCATCGCAGGAGGACACTATGCAGGCAAAGAAACAATGTAGAAGGTTCTTAGAGCTAGCCTCTGGTGGCCTACTTTACATAAAGACGCCAAGGAATATTATAAATCCTGTGATGTATTCCAAAGAGTTGGGAATCCTTCCCGAAGAGATGAGATGCCTTTAGCACCACAACTGACTTTGCAGTCATTTGAGAAATGTGCAATTGATTTCGTGGGACCTATAAAGCCACTAGGGAAGCACACAAGAGCTAGATACATCATCACTATGACAGAGTATTTGACAATATGGGCAGAAGAAAGAGAATTTAAGGTATGTAGTGCAACTACAGCTGCATGATTTATATTTGAGGATATCATAACCAGGTTTGGATGCCCGAAGACCCGATGAGTGATCAAGGCACACACTTTATTAATAATACTATTGAATATTTGACTCAAGAATTTGACATCTGCCATCAGAACAATACTCCTTACCATCCACAAGTGAATGGGACTATTGAAGCTTTCAACAAGATCTTGGAGACAATGCTGATGAATATTTGTAGTGTGAACAAGGATGAATAAAATTTGAGAGTACCAATAGTACTATGGGCCTATAGAACTACTTACAAGAAGCTAACAATGCGGACTTTTTTTAAGTTGGTGTATGGCCTAGAAGCAATTGTCCCTATGGAATATTTGGTTCCTAGTCTCATAATTGCAGCATTCACAGATATGGATGACACTGGTGTTGTTCAAGAGAGGCTTGTGTAGTTGGTAGAACTTGAATATGATTGATTTGTTGTAGGATTCCATCAGTAGGTATAGAAGGAATGAGAAAAGGTCTATCATGATAGTCACATCAAGAAGAAATCCTTCAAGCAAAGAGATATCGTATTGGTATATGACAGTAAGTTCATGAAGCATCCAGGAAAGTTCAGAACACATTGTCTTGGGCCTTATGAGGTTGCCTATGTCAAAAAAGGAGGAGTTGCGCAGTTGAAGACTTTGAATGGATATTGGAAGGAAGGTTTAGTGAATGGGATCCAGTTGAAATTGTACTATGACAACCAACTGCCTCACAACTCTCAGTAAGAGAAGAAGAAGAAGGGTCCACGTACTAGGTGCAGTTGAAACTGGGTACTAGACACAAAAAAGACAGTCTGCACACAGAACGGTGGGATAGAGAAAAAAGAATAGGATTCTCCACACAGTTTGAAGACGAAGAAAAACAGACAGTTCAGTCTTGAAGTTCCTTGGGATGAGTCACATGTGAGTGTTGGGGGCCTTTTGGCCCTTGGTTATGGAATTTTCCAAAGATTAAGGAAATAAGTGCAAAGTGTGAACTATGCAGAAGACAAGTTGACTGAGATTGGGTCGAAGTGACTAAAAGAGAAGAAAAGACAAAGCGAAGTAAGAGAAAGAAAGTCGTTGGATGGGGAGAGCGAGGAAGACAGATCAACAAGGAAGATGGATCATGGATAAATCAGCAAGCATAAAAAGCCACACATAGATGCTTTGGATCACCTTGCAAGAAAGAACGAAAGACAGACTGGCGAAGCCCTGAAAACACAGGTCTAGCTGACCTATGGTTTTAGACACCTAGGGTTTTGGTATTTAGGGTTTTGACACCTAGGTTTCAGCCTAAGGATGTCCAAGAGTCATTGTAATGTATAAATAAAGGTCAATAGGACCTAGGATGGGTTCGATTATGTAATGAGTTATTATTGTTACTGTTGAAAGAGAAGTATTCTGTTGAAAAAGAGTCTGTGTTGTAAGATCTTCAGCTGGGTGCGAAGATCAACCCTGCAGTTGGGTGCGCAGGGAGGGAAGAGAGGAGAAGAGAAATAAAGAGAGAGATCTGCAATATAAGTGTAGACAAAACTGTATGCTTTCATATAATATATTATAAGAACAGTTTTGTGGACGTAGCCCTAGGGAGAGGGTGAACCACGTATATCTTGTTGTTGTGTGTGATTGATGTTGTGTTCTTCTAATCTCTGATATACTATTAATGAAATATTGTGGTAGATATGAGATATAGTTCGCGTAGTAGGATTAATAAAGATAAAGAATATCTAGATCTGTGTGAGAGTGTTTCCCTGGATCCACTTTGCATTTCCTCTAGTTTTCGACACTTGTGTCCTGCAACCCCCTATAGCTACATCAGGTGAGACTGCATCTTCTTTGCAGGTGTTTCCGAAAGGGCCAATAGTTAGGGCTTGTTGGTGCACTGTTAGAACTAAACTCTGGTTATTCCCTTGTGCCAACATTGTGGGAATGATTATGTTTTTGGTACATGTTTAATGCTTGAAATGATATTCTAAGATTTAAACTTCTGGCAACAGATTGTTCATTAAATGGTTTGTTTTTTTTTCTTTGTTTTTTACCTTTATTGTCTCAATTGTCTGTTCTTAGTGTTCCACCAGCCAAGGAGGATCCTCATCCATGTCATTTTTCCAAACAAACTATGCTCATGTCTTGGTAAACCAACCCTCTAATTGACCCATAAATAAAAAAACCAACCATTTATAACTTAAGGTGGCCTAGCTCTTCCCTTTAGCAGTCAGGTGTAGAATTTAGGACTAACACACCCTATGCATGATTGTTCCATTACATCCAAATGAAGGGGACACATACAACGCATCAGTGAATGAGGATCTTTGAAGCTATATTATTGAAAATATTTACAAGATCATGGGGGGAAGGGAAGATTATGTCAATCCCACAATGGACAAGGAGATGATTTGGAGGAGCATGAAGTCATATGACACTAATTCATAGGATTCCATGGAGAAGTGGCAACATAAGATGTATGAGTCATCTAGACGAAGATGTGCAAGGATAACTAAAGTAATGTCACATTGGATTGGCTCTGAGATATGTGATGCCTCAAGGTTTGATGGGACAGGGCCAATAGAATATGTATTAGTACAGATGGAAAATAATATTCTAGAATACCAAAGGATTATTGCCATGGATGTCGTATTATGAGGAAAACCTATGCATTGGAGGGTGACACATCACATGAATGTATAGGACTAGGCACAAGTGGTTGATTTTATAAAGGAGAGATTATATCCCATCTATAATTTTGAATGTTTTAATCAATATAAGCGAGCTGAATATCCTCATAATAACATTCACTATTGCGAATGACATTGGAATACCAAGAATATTCCTTAGAATAAATGGTTCCACAAGTTTGTTCATACTATGGATATGGGTCCAAGGAGTTGGTATATTCAGGGGGATATTAGGAGGAAAATAGTAGATTGGGTTCATGTAAGTGCATAATTTTTCCCAACATTTAGCTTCATAGTAAAATATCTTGTTCAAAAGGAGGAACTCCAAATTAAAAACTTTATCTTCCACCATGAAACAAAGGATTCCACACCGAAGGTGGTATGCGTGTATCATCAACTGGTGGAGAAACTAAAAGAGGTTGTCCATTGTTGGAAATTTGAAGTTGATGATGTTGATGACGATGACCCAAGAGGCATATAGATCAAAGAATCTGAGGGAGAGAATGGAGTGGAAGGAAAGAAGGTGGGTATGGTTGCATTGGAATATGTCCATCCAATTAAAAAAAAGAAACATAATATCGACACTGAGGAAGCACCCAAAATGGTTATCATTGTAGATTATTGGGATAAGGATATTTTCACTCAGGTGATATATGTTCTCAAAAAATACAAGGACTTGTTCCCTTGGATATTCTCAAATATGAATGGGATCATAGGGTCCCTAGCGGATATGAAAATTAATCTCAATATAGTTTCTAAAACTATTAGTAGGAGGCCCTACCGATTAAACCCCAAGTAAAAATAAATAGTGCACAAGGAGTTGGATCAGATGCTAGATACCAGAATCATTGTTCCTATGGAGGATTCTAATTGCATTAGTCCCATGGTGGTGAAACAAAAGAAAACATGTGATATTTCAATATTTCTAGACCTACAGATCCTTAATGTTGCGTGTGTGCATGATTTGTTCCCTGATCCTTTCATCGATAATGCTTTCAAAAATTTTGGAGGGTGGGAGTACTACTCCTTTACAAATGGACTTTTAAGATATTATCAGGTCCATATCACAGAGGAAGATCAAGACAACACCACTTTTGTGATAGATTGGGTTCCTTTGCTTATACGATGATTCTCTTTGGACTAAAGAATGCACCCACGATCTTTACAAGAATCATGGTTGCAACATTTAAATAATTTAACCACAAGTTCCTTGAGATTTACTTGGATGACTTGACAATGTTATGTTTGTTAAAAGAGAAAATGAAATCCCTCTGCTTGATGATGGGTCTATATTGGTCACTCCATATTTCACTAAATTTGAAGAAGCGCATATTTTTTACACCATTCAAGACATTGTTGAGGCGTGTTGTTTGCAAGGATGGATTGTTAGTCTACCAAGTAAAAATTGTTTCCGTATTGGATATAGTGGCCCACACATCAGTTTGAGATTAGTGTGAGACATTGGGTCATACAGGATATTACTGGTGGTTCATTCAGATCTATATAAAAATCGCTTCCCCATTAAAGAATTTTATGTGCAAAGACACAAAGTACATATGGACATAGGAATGCTAGACCACCTTGGATACCTTGATGGAGAATCTAGTCATTGCAGCAATTATGGTGTTCCTCGACTAGTCCAAGATTTTTCATGATAATGGTGTTTCCTCATTCATTGTGTTGGGAGAATTTCTTACATAGTTGTGCGAAGTTAATATTGATCATTTAGTTTACTTTTCCACTTGCAAATTTTCTGATACCGAAAATAATTATACAAGGACTAAGCATGAAGTCCTACCCATGGTATATGCCTTGCAAAAATTTTAGAATTATATTTTAGGAACCCCTTTTAAATTTTTTATTGATCACTTAGTGCTCAAATACTTGGTCAAAAACCTAGTGTTGGGGGGGAGGATCTGTCATTGGTTGCTACTCTTTCAAGAATTTGAGTTCATGGTGGTTGTAAAACTAAGGAAATACAATGTCGAGCCAGATCCTTTTCAAAGGATTGAGTCTAGAGAAGATGATAGGAGCCTTGAAAATGAACTCCCTGATGCACAGTTATTTCGAATAGAGGAAATTCCTTATCAACTAGCCAATATTGTCGAATTTTGCACATGGGGTCAAGCCCCGATGGGGTATATTCCATCCCAATGTCATCAACTGGTGACCCATAGTGTCGATTATTAGTTGATTGCTGGAAAATTATACAATATGGAGGGTGATGATACTCTATGCCTATCTTCCTTAGAGAATGAATGGGACCCCATTTTGAATGAAGCATATAAGGGTATTACAGGAGGGAATAATTCTAGTAAAGCTACCACATGGAAGCTCCTACACACAGGGATTTAGTAGCCCTCACTTTTCACCAATGCCAAGGAGTATTATAAATAGTGTGACGTATGTCAATGCATCAGGAAGCCATTCCGAAGATATGAAGAATTTCTAAATGAGACCATTAAGGAACTCACTTGGGAATTCATGATTTCCCATCATAAGAGCACTCCCTATCATCCAAAAGATAATGGTATGGTTTAATATTTCAATAAGATTTTAGAGCATGATTTAACCAAATGTTTTAATGTGTAGCGTGATGACTGGGAGCAGTGGATCCCCACAACTTTGTGGGAATATTGAATGACCTGCAAATGGTTGATGAATCACACCCCCTTGATATTGGTCTATGACAAAGAAGCAATCATTCTGCTTGAATTTATTGTTTCGAACCTACACATTGCTATAGATACCCATATGACAGATGAATAGTCACTTCAACATAGATTAGACAAACTCATGAAGATGGAAGAGTATTATTTAGTGGAAAGATTCATTCAGGTGGTCGAAGAGAAAAGATAGAAGGAATGGAACAATCACAACATCCACCAAAAAATTCTGCAACCAGGTTCCTTCATGTTTCTATATGATAGAAAATATTTAAAACACATCGGTAAGATACGTATGCAATGGTTGGGCCCCTTTTTCCTATTATACATTAGTGAATTTGAAGCAGCGATGTTGGCCACATTGTAGGGACAATCTCTCAAGGGACTTGTCAATGGAAGCAAGTTGAAGTTGTACTATGGACCACAAGGATCACCTGTCATTTAGCAACATTTATCCAACCTGGAGTTAGCGTAGGGTAGGCTTAGAGTAGGATGTACATTAGGAAGGAAGGTACATAGTCAATATAATTACCCATTTTTTCAACAGAAGATATGATCCAGTCACACAAACCTACTGGATAGATTGATAGCTCTGGATATTTCCAATATTTCCAATTCTCGGTGAGATTATGACTCACGTACAAGGTATTGACTTTGATAGGGGACTCACATGGGATTGGCTCAAGCTACCTAGAGCTACACCATAGTGAAAGGTCAAGCAATATATTTCATACAGACCACACATGGCCTAGGTCCAAAATTAGTTATGACATCACATTCTAAAAGCAATATAACCAGTATGACAGATCATAAATGTTATATACTTTATTGTGGGAATTAGTCGTGGGTCCACATTTCTTCTCTTTTCATATACATAGATCAACACCGTGTCATTTTTTGGCATGCATTTATGGCCATCACCCACTCTATATATATGTCCCCACCAACCGATATGTTGGAGAGATCCTTCATGCCCCATTATCTCTCATCCCCTTCCATTTCCCAACCACCAATTCCCATTGTGTTTCCCACTAACCCTCCACTCTCTTCCTATAATACAGTCTCTTAGTCAAGTTTCCCTTTCATGGCTAGGTTCAACAAAATTTTAGGGGCTTTCAAGTTTCATTTTGGGTAGACAACCAAATATACAAAATTCCCATTCTCTCTATGATTGACAATTAAAAACAAACTATGGGTAGTTTTCCCAACCACTTATTCACCAACAAGATACAACCTACCACCACATAGTTCCCTAAATTGTTCTTTGAAGCTACAATGGTACACCAACTCTTTGAGATGGGAGTTGGTGTGTATGTCGTCATGGATAGTCACCTTTTCTAAAGTGGGTATCTCATTGGTACAAGATACCCTCTCCACCGGTTTTGGTGGTCCACCTCTTCCTTCCTCTACTTCTATGTCAACGAGATAAGATGATGATGATGATGGTATCCACCGATGGACATATTCCCTGGAATATACTTCTATCTATATAGCTTGGTTCAGTTAGGGTGTCAATGTTTTGATGGTTTACTTCAAAAATATTTCTCACTCACAACTCCAAAAACCCTCAAATATAGAGATTTCGAGAACCTACACAAATGAATATGAAATCCATCACTTATATTGAGGATTGCT
>JASDQU010105489.1:0-16089 GCA_032191745.1 Picea mariana | reverse complement strand
AAGCCAGAGTCTGTACTAAACCTTTGTATGTCTCTCTGAGTCTATAATAAAGGAAAGATCCTGGAGCTAATATGAAGGAGAAACAAATTTTCAAAATAGGATGTGTCTTTGTATGTTTACTTATGCATTACATTGTTCCTTTATGGTTTATGAGTTTTGTTTGATGGTTCTATGTTTAATCGTTGTTCATAACATAAGTAGGTTCAATTATTGCGGTTAGATGTTTTAGATCTGATGTTGTCTTTTGCGCAAGAACAGGAATGAGTTCTAAACGATCTATGGATCCTCTTTAGTATTTTCCCTACCCTCACCAATCTATCTATCTCAACAGCGCTTCGGGTGAGACTTATTCTCTTCGGAGGAGATGAAAATGCCAGCGCTCTACACTACTCAGTACCTTTTGCTGGTAACTTGAGAAGGACCCTGGTCTGATCAGATTCATGCCAACAAATGGACATAACAATGTTAGCAGAGCTTTGACGCTCTGAAAAAGAATATGGTTACTGCGCCTATTCTAGTTTTCCAAGATTGGAGCCAGGAATTTCATGTGCAAGTCGATGCATCTTATATTTCACTAGGAATAGTGTTAGCACAACCAGAAGTAGGATATATTGACCACCGTTTAGACTTTGCTAGCAGGAAGCTCTCAACAACTGAGATAAATTACACCACCACTGAGAGGGAAGGTTTATCCATGTTGTACGCGCTGCATAATTTTCATCACTACTTGTTGGGAGGCCACTTTAAGATGTTCACTGATCACTCCGCGTTGAAATACCTAGTCAAAAATCTAGTGTTGGTGAGAAGAATATGCACATGGCTATTGTTATTCTAGGAATGTGATTTTGATATTGTGGTCAAGCCAGGGAGAATGAACAAGGGACCTAATCATTTGTCTAGGTTAGAGCATGGAGAGGAACCTACTAGTTTAGAGGATACACTACCAGATGCAAAGTTGTTGCCCATTAGAAATATTGATGATCACTTCATCGAGATAGTCCAATTCCTGTCAACAGGAATGGCACCTAGTGAATATAGAATCATCCAAAAGAAATAGATGGTAGTGCACGCTACATATTTTTCACTTATAGCCGGACAACTATACAAGATGGGACCTCATGATATCCCAAGGAGATGCGTTATGGAGGCAAAAATACCATAGATTTTAGTAGAATCACATGAAGGCGTCGCAAGAGGACACTATGCAGGAAAAGAAACAATGTAGAAGGTTCTTAGAGCTGGCCTCTGGTGGCCTACTTTACATAAAGACTCCAAGGAATATTATAAATCCTGTGATGTATGCCAAAGAGTTGGGAATCCTTCCAAAAGAGATGAGATGCCTTTAGCACCACAACTGACTTTGCAGTCATTTGAGAAATGGGCAATTGATTTCGTGGGACCTATAAAGCCACTAGGGAAGCACACAAGAGCTAGATACATCATCACTATGACAGAGTATTTGACAATATGGGCAGAAGAAAGAGAATTTAAGGTCTGTAGTGCAACTACAGCTGCACGATTTATATTTGAGGATATCATAACCAGGTTTGGATGCCCGAAGACCCTGATGAGCGATCAAGGCACGCACTTTATTAATAATACTATTGAATCTTTGACTCAGGAATTTGACATCTGCCATCAGAACAATACTCCTTACCATCCACAAGTGAATGGGACTATTGAAGCTTTCAACAAGATCTTGGAGACAACGCTAATGAATATTTGTAGTGTGAACAAGGATGAATAAAATTTGAGAGTACCAACAGTACTATGGGCCTATAGAACTACTTACAAGAAGCTAACAATGCAGACTCTCTTTAAGTTGGTGTATGGCCTAGAATCAATTGTCCCTATGGAATATTTGGTTCCTAGTCTCATAATTGCAGCATTCACAGATATGGATGACACTGGCGTTGTTCAAGAGAGGCTTGTGTAGTTGGTAGAACTTGAATATGATTGATTTGTTGTAGGATTCCATCAGCAGGTACAAAAGGAATGAGAAAAGGTCTATCATGATAGTCACATCAAGAAGAAATCTTTCAAGCAAGGATATCCCGTATTGGTATATGACAGTAAGTTCATGAAGCATCCAGGAAAGTTCAGAACACATTGGCTTGGGCCTTATGAGGTTTCCTATGTCACGAAAGGAGGAGCTATGCAGTTGAAGACTTTGAATGGATATTGGAAGGAAGGTTTAGTGAATGGGATCCAGTTGAAATTTTACTATGACAACCAGCTGCCTCACAACTCTCAGTAAGAGAAGAAGAAGAAGGGTCCATGTACTAGGTGCAGTTGAAAATGGGTACCAAACACAAAAAAGACAGGCTGCACACAGAACGGTGGGATAGAGAAAAAATCACAGGATGCTCCACACAGTCTGAAGACGAAGAAAAACAGACAGTTCAGACTTGAAGTTCCTTGGGATGAGTCACATGTGAGTGTTGGGGGCCTTTTAGCCTTTGGTTATGGAATTTTGCGAAGATTAAGGAAATAAGTGCAAAGTGTGAACTATGCGGAAGACAAGTTGACTGAGATTGGGTCGAAGTGACTAAAAGAGAAGAAAAGACGAAGCGAAGTAAGAGAAAGCAAGTCGTTGGATGGGGAGAGTGAGGAAGACAGATCAACAAGGAAGATGGATCATGGATAAATCAGTAAGCATAAAAATCCACACATAGATGCTTTGGATCACCTCACAAGAAAGAAGGAAAGATAGACTGGCGAAGCCCTGAAAACACAGGTCTAGTTGACCTATGGTTTTAGACACCTAGGGTTTTGGTATTTAGGGTTTTGACACCTAGGTTTCGGCCTAAGGATGTCTAAGAGTCATTGTAATGTATAAATAAAGGTCAATAGGACCTAGGATGGGTTCGATTATGTAATGAGTTATTATTTTTATTGTTGAGAGAGAAGTATTCTGTTGAAAAAGAGTCTGTGTTGTAAGATCTTCAGCTGGGTGCGAAGATGAACCCTGCAGTTGGGTGCACAGGGAGGGAAGAGAGGAGAAGAGAAATAAAGAGAGAGATCTGCAATATAAGTGTAGACAAAACTGTATGCTTTCGTATAATATATTATAAGCATAGTTTTGTGGATGTATCCCTAGGGAGAGGGTGAACCACGTATATCTTGTTGTTGTGTGTGATTGATGTTGTGTTCTTCTAATCTCTGATATACTGTTAATGAAATATTGTGGTAGATATGAGATATAGTTCACGTAGTAGGCTTAATAAAGATAAAGAATATCTAGATCTATGTGAGAGTGTTTCCCTAGATCCACTTTGCATTTCCTCTAGTTTTAGACACTTGTGTCCTGCAACCCCCTATAGCTACATCAGGTGAGACTCCATCTTATTTGCAGGTGTTTCCGAAAGGGCCAATAGTTAGGGCTTGTTGGTGCACTGTTAGAACTAAACTCTAGGTCTTCCCTTGTGCCAACATTGTGGGAATGATTATGTTTTTGGTACATTTTTAATGCTTGAAATGATATTTTAAGATTTAAACTTTTGGCAGCAGATTGTTCATTAAATGGTTTGTTTTTTTTTCTTTGTTTTTTACCTTTATTGTCTCAATTGTCTGTCCTTAGTGTTCCACCAGCCAAGGAGGATCCTCGTCCATCTCATTTTTCCAACCAAACTATGCTCATGTCTTGGTAAACCAATCCTCTAATTGACCCATAAATAAAAAAACCAACCATTTATAACTTGAGGTGGCCTAGCTCTTCCCTTTAGCAATCAGGTGTATAATTTAGGACTAACACACCCTATGCATGATTGTTCCATTACATCCAAATGAAGGCGACACATACAACGCATCGGTGAATGAGGATCTTTGAAGCTATATTATTGAAAATATTTACAAGATCATGGGGGGAAGGGAAGATTATGTCAATCCCACAATGGACAAGGAGATGATTTGGAGGAGCATGAAGTCATATGACACTAATTCACAGGATTCCATGGAGAAGTGGCAACATAAGATGTATGAGGCATCTAGACGAAGATGTGCAAGGATAACTAAAGTAATGTCACATTGGATTGGCTCTGAGATATGTGATGCCTCAAGGTTTGATGGGACAGGGCCAATAGAATATGTATTAGTACAGATGGAAAAGACTGTTCTAGAATATCAAAGGATTATTGCCATGGATGTCATAGTATGAGGAAAACCTATGCATTGGAGGGTGACACATCACATGAATGTATAGGACTAGGCGCAAGTGGTTGACTTTATAAAGGAGAGATTATATCCCATCTATAATTTTGAATGGTTCAATCAATATAAGCGAACTGAATATCCTCATAATAACATTCACTATTGCGAACGACATTGGAATACCAAGAATATTCCTTAGACTAAATGGTTACACAAGTTTGTTCATACTATGGATATGGGTCCAAGGAGATGCTATATTCAGGAGGATATTAGGAGGAAAATAGTAGATTGGGTTCATGTAAGTGCATAATTTTTCTCAACATTTAGCTTCATAGTAGAATATCTTGTTCAAAAGGAGGAACTCCAAATTAAAAACTTTATCTTCCACCATGAAACAAAGGATTCCACACCGAAGGTGGTATGTGTGTATCATCAACTGGTGGAGAAACTAAAAGAGGTTGTCCATTGTTGGAAATTTGAAGTTGATGATGTTGATGACGATGACCCAAGAGGCATATAGATCAAAGAATCTGAGGGAGAGAATGGAGTGGAAGGAAAGAAGGTGGGTATTGTTGCATTGGAATATGTCCATCCAATTAAAAAAAAGAAACATAATATCGACACTGAGGAAGCACCCAAAATGGCTATCATTGCAGATTATTGGGATAAGGATATTTTCACTCAGGTGATATATGTTCTCAAAAAATACAAGGACTTGTTCCCTTGGATATTCTCAAATATGAATGGAATTATAGGGTCCCTAGGGGATATGAAAATTAATCTCAATATAGTTTCTAAAACTATTAGTAGGAGGCCCTACCGATTAAACCCCAAGTAAAAATAAATAGTGCACAAGGAGTTGGATCAGATGCTAGATGCCAAAATCATTTTTCCTATGGAGGATTCTAATTGCATTAGTTCCATGGTGGTGAAACAAAAGAAAACATGTGATATTTCAATATTTCTAGACCTACAGATCCTTAATGTTGCGTGTGTGCATGATTTGTTCCCTAATCCTTTCATCGATAATGATTTCAAAAATTTTGGAGGGTGGGAGGCCTGCTCCTTTACAAATGGACTTTTAGGATATTATCAGGTCCATATCGTAGAGGAAGATCAAGACAACACCACTTTTGTGATATATTGGGTTCCTTTGCTTATACGATGATTCCCTTTGGACTAAAGAATGCACCCACGATCTTTACAAGGATCATGGTTGCAACATTTAAATAATTTAACCACAAGTTCCTTGAGATTTACTTGGACGACTTGACAATGTTATGTTTGTTAAAAGAGAAAATGAAATCCCTCCTCTTGATGATGGTTTTATATTGGTCACTCCATATTTCACTAAATTTGAAGAAGCGCATATTTTGTACACCATTCAAGACATTGTTGAGGCATGTTGTTTGCAAGGATGGATTGTTAGTCTACTAAGTAAAAATTGTTTCTGTATTGGATATAGTGGCCCACACATCAGTTTGAGATTAGTGTGAGACATTGGGTCATACAGGATATTACTGGTGGTTCATTCAGATCTATATAAAAATTGCTTCCCCATTAAAGAATTTTATGTGCAAAGACACAAAGTACATATGGACATAGGAATGCTAGACCGCCTTGGATACCTTGATGGAGAATCTAGTCATTGCAACAATTATGGTGTTCGTAGACTGGTCCAAGATTTTTCATGATAATGGTGTTTCCTCATCCATTGTGTTGGGAGAAGTTCTTACATAGTTGTGCGAAGTTAATATTGATCATTTAGTTTACTTTTCCACTTGCAAATTTTCTAATACCGAAAATAATTATACAAGGACTAAGCATGAAGTCCTACCCATGGTATATGCCTTGCAAAAATTTTGGAATTATATTTTAGGAACCCCTTTTAAATTTTTTACTAATCACTTAGTGCTCAAATACTTGGTCAAAAACCTCGTGTTGGGGGGGAGGATCTGTCATTGGTTGCTACTCTTTCAAGAATTTGAGTTCATGGTGGTTGTAAAACTAAGGAAATACAATGTCGAGCCATATCCTTTTCAAAGGATTGAGTCTAGAGAAGATGATAGGAGCCTTGAAAATGAACTCCCTGATGCACAGTTATTTCGAATAGAGGAAATTCCTTATCAACTAGCCAATATTGCCGAATTTTGCACATGGGGTCAAGCCTCGATGGGGTATATTCCATCCCAACGTCATCAGCTAGTGACCCATAGTGTTGATTATTAGTTGATTGCTGGAAAATTATACAATATGGAGGGTGATGATATTCTACGCCTATCTTCCTTAGAGAATGAATGGGACCCCATTTTGAATGAAGCATATAAGGGTATTACAGTAGGGAATAATTCTAGTAAAGCTACTACATGGAAGCTCCTACACATAGGGATTTAGTAGCCCTCACTTTTCACCAATGCCAAGGAGTATTATAAATAGTGTGACGTATGTCAATGCATCAGGAAGACATTTTGAAGATATGAAGACTTTCTAAATGAGACCATTAAGGAACTCACTTGGGAATTCATGATTTTCCATCATAAGAGCACTCCCTAGCATCCAAAAGCTAATGGTATGGTTTAATATTTCAATAAGATTTTAGAGCATGATTTAACCAAATGTTTTAATGTGTAGCGTGATGACTGGGAGTAGTGGATCCCCACAACTTTGTGGGAATATTGAATGACCTGCAAATGGTTGATGAATCACACCCCCTTCATATTGGTCTATGAAAAAGAAGCACTCATTCTGCTTGAATTTATTGTTTCGAACCTACACATTGCTATAGCTACCCATATGACAGATGAATAGTCACTTCAACATAGATTAGACAAACTCATGAAGATGGAAGAGTATTATTTAGTGGAAAGATTCATTCAGGTGGTCAAAGAGAAAAGATAGAAGGAATGGAACAATCAAAACATCCACCAAAAAATTCTGCAACCAGGTTCCTTGGTGTTTCTATATGATAGAAAATATTTAAAACACATTGGTAAGATACGTATGCAATGGTTGGGCCCCTTTTTCCTATTATACATTAGTGAAGTTGAAGCAGCGATGTTGGCCACATTGTAGGGACAAGCTCTCAAGGGACTTGTCAATGGAAGCAAGTTGAAGTTGTACTATGGACCACAAGGATCACCTGTCATTTAGCAACATTTATCCAACCTGGAGTTAGCATAGGGTAGGCCTAGAGTAGGATGTACATTAGGAAGGAAGGTACATAGTCAATATAATTAGCCATTTTTTCAACAGAAGATATGATCCAGTCACACAAACCTATTGGATAGATTGATAGCTCTGGATATTTCCAATATTTCCAATTCTCGGTGAGATTATGACTCATGTACAAGGTATTGACTTTGATAGGGGACTCACATGGGATTGGCTCAAGCTACCTAGAGCTACACCATACTGAAAGGTCAAGCAATATATTTCATACATACCACACATGGCCTAGGTACAAAATCAGTTATGATGTCACATTCTAAAAGGAATATAACCAGTATGACAGATCATAAATGTTATATACTTTACTATGGGAATCAGTCGTGGGTCCACATTTCTTCTCTCTTCATATACATCAATCAACACCTTGTCATTTTTTGGCATGCAGTTATGGCCATCACCCACTCTATATATATATGTCCCCACCGACCGATATGTTGGAGAGATCCTTCATGCCCCATTATCTCTCATCCCCTTCCATTTCCCAACCACCAATTCCCATTGTGTTTCCCACTAACCCTCCACTTTCTTCCTATAATATAGTCTCTTAATCAAGTTTCCCTTTCATGGCTAGGTTCAAAAAATTTTTAGGGGCTTTCAAGTTTCATTTTGGGTAGACAACCAAATATACAAAATTCCCATTCTCGCTATGATTGACAATTAAAAACAAACTATGGGTAGTTTTCCCAACCACTAATTCACCAACAAGATACAACCTACCACCACATAGTTCCCTAAATTGTTCTTTGAAGCTACAATGGTACACCAACTCTTTGAGATGGGAGTTCGTGTGTCTGTCGTCATGGATAATCACCTTTTCTAAAGTGGGTATCTCATTGGTACAAGATACCCTCTCCATCGATTTTGGTGGTCCACCTCTTCCTTCCTCTACTTCTATGTCAACGAGATAGGATGATGATGATGGTCTCCACTGATGGAGATATTCCCTGGAATATACTTCTATCTATATATCTTGGTTCAGTTAGGGTGTCAATGTTTTGATGGTTTACTTCAAAAATATTTCTCACTCACAACTCCAAAAACCCTCGAATATAGAGATTTCGAGAACCTACACAAATGAATATGAAATCCATCACTTATATTGAGGATTTCTCGACTCATTCCAAGACTTGTTTCTTGTTGAAACCATATCCTTGAAATATGTTTTTCACTTACTCAAACTTGACTACAAAAAAAACTTGGTTTCATTCTTTGGTCATACAATGTTGATGATTTTCACTTACTCAATTTCGTCGTATCAGTCACTCCATGAGGCCATTGGCTTGAGGACAAGCCAAATAATAGTGGTGGGGGCTTGCTGGTACCCAAACATTTTGGATAGAGATTGTGTGCATGCACAAATGTATTTTTTCATGAACTTTTTTTTTTTGTGCACTCGAGCAAATGTGCAATGGATGACAAGAGGCATGCACTAGTATGATTTTTCTATGCACATCAGTCTAAGTTTTACTAATGCTCACTAGTCTAAGTTCTACTATGCATGATATAAATCAAGAAGATACCACATGCATATCGGAGTCAAGAAAAGAATCTTTGGGAAATATTCTTGAATGATTACTTCACGAATCATGATAGATCATGGAGCAGTAAGGGGATGAGCTAGAAAGGTAGTTAATATTTCCACAACTCCAAAGAGGCTATGTGGACTATTGTTAGATATATTATACACTAAACTATTATTTATTTTCCTAGGTTCACTAGTCTATATTGAGGGTTCCCCTGGTTAGAGATATTCTCCCCTAGATGAGAATATTCTCCTCTAGATGAGGGTGCCACATCCTCTTCGGTATTGTGTCAGTTACACCTCAATTAGACTACTGAAGTGGAGTATTGCATGGAAATATTGGTATTATCACCAAGTGTTTCATGCATAACTTAGTATCATCACCGTGATGGAGAAACTAGCTTGCAATCATCACCAAGAAGTCACCACGCATGTGCATGCATGATTCTCTCATCATTCCACTATTAATTATTCAGTTAATCGATGATCACATCTTGAGTTAACTGGGACTACATGGAATTTCACTCTTGTCTCTACCAATGAGTGGCTAGATCTCTCTAGCTCACAACTTTGACAAATTAGTTCTCTCGTGTAGAGTATATCATGTGTATTTTACCATTACTCATTCTATTATTACAATTCTTTCATTATACTCTCTTCTCTTCTCTCTCACAAGATTTGTGTGTTCATTTTCTACTAGCTAGGTTTACTATGAAAACTTCACATGGTATCAAAGCCTTGATTTCTAGGAGAAAGTCCGTAAAATTTTCTATTTGTATGTACAACAGGAAGATGCAGTCATAAAAGATGGATTACTCATCGACAATACTTTTCATGCCTCATAACTACTTTGAGTGGAAGTTGAAAATTATGCAACAACTAAGATGCAGAGGTTTGTACCAAATTACTATGGTGACATAGATTGATCCAATTTTTTTTGTCATGAAGAATAGGAATCTCAATCGCATGAATGAGTCTTACAACCTCCTATGTGTGTCTATGCTTCACATTGAATCTTGTACCAGACCAAATGATATTTTTACAAACTTTGAGGATATCTTTCGTAAATAGGATGAAATGAGAGGCCATATGCTGTAGGTCGAGTTGAATTCCTTAGATTCGAGGAATTTTGATAGCATCCATCACTTCTTTATGAAGTTCAAGTCCCTCCTCCTTTATCTAAATGAATGCAATGTTGATAAATCTAATCAAGAAACCCAATTGATCCATTATATTCTAGAAACACTTAGTTTGGATTATGTTGTTTTTGTCTCATCTTTCCATACAAACAAATTCACTTCAGGAACAACCTAGAAAATGTTGACATTAGATCATTTTATTGAATCCCTCGTGCATGACCAAGACAAGCTCATAAATATGGGTATAATCAATGGATCCAATGTGGATGCACTTGTTGTTCATGAGAGAAGAAACACATGCAATCTGAAGACCAAGAAAAAAGGTAAGGGAAAGGTGCATGTAAAGCTAAAGAAGGCATGGTAATCCAAACCTTTCAATGATTCCTCATGCTCCAAAAGTGGAAAGGGAAAGAAAGGGAAGACCGAATGAAATTAATGCAACTGTGGTTATCATCCTGAGTCTACRTGCATGAAGAAATAGATTGATTGGATGGCATAGATTATTTAAAATAAAAACATYGAGGATTAAATTCCTRAAGYTGCCAAGRAGAAGCTARAAGATCAATCCAAAMAAGGTAACTCTCATACACTGATTTCCATTAAATCTTATCCTTATGCATGGATCTTTGATTCGGGGGTTGTTGATGGGGCTTAAATCCCCTGATTGAACAGTAGAAACCAAACCCACCACCGAGGCCCAATTAGACTCTGCAGTGTTTGGAGTGGAATAGTTCTCCAGATCTTACAATATGGCCAAATTATCGATGAGCTTATGCGTTTTCTAATGAATGCTCTTCCTTCGGTTAAGATAGGTTTTTCAGTATTTTCTCTTAGGTGGGGCAGGTACAAGAGATGCAAGCCAGTGTAAACCAACTTGATGAAGATAGGACAAGAGTTTTAACTATTGGGAAGGGGTCGAGCTTGGGATAACCCACTACTCGAACGTGCAGATAGAGATCCTATGCCAAAGGGCTTAGTAATAATACTTTAACCGAAAGAGCATCCAACTGTTTTTTGAGAAAACTACTTAACAAAAAGAAGATGCATATATGATCAAGATCATGGTAAGAAAAATAATTCATCTACAAAGACATTCATCACATAGATGAAGTAAACTACTTAGCATAGAGAAAGAAACACAACTATAATCAATGTCACGGTAAGAAAAATAATTCATCTACCAAGACATTCATCACATAGAAGCAAAATGATTTACTTTCATCATTTAAAGCAAGGAACATCAAAACATTACACCTGATAACTTGACAACATAATTAATTCCTCTTACTCATTTACTGCAACATTCATGGAACAAGAAAGGAAGTAATTCTTCTCCAACTCCAATCACATACATCTGATGAAAATAGATCGTCTCTGGTCCAGAAGGACTTCTTAATTCGTAGCAGTCTCAAAATAATTATCAACAACCAAAAGAAAAGAGTTCTTACAAAAACCATCAACCCTTTGACCATCAGTCAATGTTCATATTTATAATATAAAGTCTTAACGATAAAATACAATTTGAGCTAATCAAGAATCACCACGTGGCGTCATCATCTAAAAATCTTTCAATAGTCCACCCGAGTTGTTTCTTGGAAAGGGTGGAATCTTTCATAATAAGACCATCTGATAAAGAGTTCTTCATAGGTGTTGGCCCATGGAAACCTGTGTTGTTCCATTGGAGTCACATAGATTCCCCTGATGTCTGTTGCATGCACCCGATATTTTGTGAGGATGAAGTTCAAATTCTGAAGTATGGCTCTGGCTTTGATTGGATGTCCTACGAACTGTTGTACTTGCCCAATATTTGCATCGATGAACTTTGCACATTCTTCGGCCCATGACGCATCCTTTTTGGTGCACAACTTGATTATTTCGTTTAGGTCGATAAACATATCGGGGGTACCATACACAGGGAGTCTGATGTTTTTCATTATTTTATTGATTTTATCCCAGTTCTTTTGACATCTGGCCCATCGTTCTTGGATTTATTCATGTGGGATTCGATACATTTTAGCCCAGTATTCGGTCGATCGCTTCATGCGATTGAGACTACTTTTACTTACTAGCCGAATGTCGTGGTCTTCCTTTTCTCGACCCTTCTAGACTGCCTCAATAAACTCGAGCCTCTCCACTACCTATTGCACCTTCTCATACCATCGCTCCATTTCCTTACATGTCGCGAGTGCCATGAGAGTGTCTTCTTGGAATTCGGCTATATTCAAGATTAACATCTATATTTCCTTCTTGAACTCATCATAAACTTTACCGAACTCATCTTTTAAATACAAAGTTTTCTTTGTACCACCCTTATATTAATCGACAAGATGGCACAAGTTTTCAAGCTCCTTTTGGGCCACGACAAGTTCCTTTTTATCTCTCCTGGATCTATCCTGGGTGGCCTCTAAGAGGGATTTTCCCACACCAATCAAATCAGATGTATGGGCATCTTCTGTATCGATTAAATTCTCCTCAGTGACGATTATGATGGATTGATCCAGGGTGATTCTTCTCTTCTTTGCAGTCTTCTGAACGATAGCCTTTCTCTTTTGATCATAGGAGATTACATTGATGTTTGCGACCTCATCTACTAGTTCTGGTATCTGCTAATCAACCCATGTGAGATTTTTTCCCAGGCTTCCCATCGTGTAAATTTGTTCGAGGGGGGGCTCGTGACCTTCTTCGTTCTGCCTTATAGATCCAACTTCTATTTGTTGTTCACTGGGGATCTGATTATTGGAAAGGATAGAGGTGTCTTGTATGGACTTGTCACTTACTTGTTCATCGATCATGGAACTATCGATTTCCTTCTGTGGAGGCTTGTCACTCGGGCCTACATCTATTTCCAGTTCATCAAACTTTCATGTGTTAAGATTACCTTTAGCTTCAACTTCCTTTTGTGGGATTCCCTGGTCTTGAACCCTGGGCCCAGCAAAAGAGACCCTTTTGGGACTTGGGGAAAAGGTCTTTTCGGGACCTTCTTCTTCCTGGATGCACACTGGGGTTCCATGAGAAGGCTCTGTTCTCTCATCGTTGCTATATATGTGTATTAGCATCCTCAAGGGGTTGGGCGCTTGTGTTTCTATTGACACCCGACTCGTCTCTGGTTGAGTTGTTCCTTCTCTCGAGAGATCAATTGGCGATATCGTAGACTTGGGATTACCCGACCTATTGGTGCCATCGACAGTTGTGAAACCAGGATTGCTAGGTTCTGTCAGAACTCTTTGGAAGGTAACTGAAATTCCAGGACTTATGGCAGGATGTCGATTATCCTACATCCATTTCATTAGTAGCTAATACTATTGGTATAAAAGTGCGCCACTTTCTTGAGTTGTTTGATCTTCAAGGAAAACTCTGATTTGTACTGAGGATCCCTGATGAGCCTCTGTGACCTCAATGTCTTCTTGGGGGTTATTTGTTTCTTCCTCCAATTCATATGCTACTACTGCTTCAAGGTGTCGCCCAACTCCTTGAATTGCTTGCTCCAATAGCGTGGCCTTCTCTTCATAGCTCAAAGGTCTAAACCTGGTTCCTCTAGGATCGGCCCTCCTGGATTCCACCATATCCCAGTCTTGAGCATTCTCGGTGAAAATTTCATCCTCAAACCAATCGTGGGCATAAGGCCAACATGATCATACCTGTGACGCATGTTGTAGGACCAATCCATTGGGATCGTGTTTGCAAAATCGACCAGTTTGGAACCAAAATTCCAATTGACCTAGCCCAATTTGTTTAGCATGCACGGTGTCTTTGACCATGCAGAAGCCGATATGGAATCCATACGGTATGAAAGCCTGCTTCTTGTCTTTCAATAAAGTTTCATTATATCCTTGTATGATGGTTTGATAGCATATTTCTCCTAACACTAGCCGGTCGGGAACATAAAGAGGTAATAAATGTGGCGCCCCCATGGCACCGAAAATCCTGATGTAGGTTTCTCGTTTGTCTAAATACCAGGGACCAATTTTGACTCTGGCCTTCTTTGCTTCATTTGATAATCTAGGGAATTCTCTCTTAAAGAGTAAGAAGTAAATGGCTGCAATAAAATGATCACAGATAACAACATAGGATTACTTGTACCTGATTTCCCACAAGATGTTTTAGTATACATGGACTGCGAGCTCCAAAGGGTGCCAATTCAAGTCCATCCCAACAAAAGTGTTCCTAGCGCAGATGACGTCCAGTAGATACGAAGCCATGTAGAAGGTAGGGGTATCTCCTTTCTTTGGAGCCTGAGCTTGTTTTATCCATGTACTCAACTGTTTGGAGATGATAGCACTCCAAATGAAATTGGTACCCAAAACAACGACTGTAAAAGCCAGAGGCATCCAAGCTTCCAAAAACCGGGAGCAGTCTTTCTCCCCATGTAATCTGTAGAGAAGGGCCATGAGATAGGCGTATGGTTCCTTGATATTGATCGTCAGGTACCAACCATAAGTTCGGTTCATGAATTTCTTGTCTTCCTTCCACTAGGATGCCAAAATTTTTCTAGTGTCGTGAGAGGCATAGAAACTCACCACGAAATCAGTGTTCAACTTTTCTCCATACTCATTGATTTTGTAGTATTTCTGAACTTCTGATGGCAGGAAAACCTCGATGCATTCGCCATTGTCATCATTAATCAAACATTTATGTGCAATGGTGTGATCAATGAGCCACTTTAAGAGCTCGACGCAAGGGAAAAATAGAGACCGACTTGCCACCATGTGCAGATAAACCCTACAAATGTTTGTGAGGACCTCGTCATCGAGCTTCCTTTTATCAGGGTCATTGTGTGGAGTATATTTGAGGGGCTCTTATTTCTTGATATTCTTGAAGACTTCTTCTCAATGAGGAAAAGTCGTATTTGCTCCAATTCATGCATCTGTATCTACAAAATATGGGGGATGGACAAAGGGCTCCTTGGTGATCGCCTTGATGAAGGACACCATCTTAGGATCTAACTCTAATTGTATTACAACCGCTGGGGAGGAGCCTTCTCCTATTTCTGATTCTTGCAGCTTTGGTGCCTGTGGTGATTTCCTGGTGGATGGCTTCTTTGGACACATTGTCCCTACAATCAAAATCTCCTTTTAAACACATATACAGAACAACATCAGGTGAGAACATATACAAATGAAATGTAAATCCATAAGAGAACCCATACCTATAATGCTTGCTAAGAAAATTGTTTAATACTCACTAGAATTCGGATGCTTCCTCTGGACTGGTGGCTTCATTCTCCTGTTTTTTCTGAATTCCTTGCTACGTAGATTCGGACCACAAAAAAAGGACTCGAAATAATATAACTGGGAGATACTACCAGTCATATCAATTAGTTAATATGAGTGATAAATGAAGATTTCAAAATATAACACTATCAGATTTCTGCCACTGAGACTTAATAGGTCGACGACGGAGGCACAGATGGAGATGCATTGTATTAGTGAGTTTAATGGTTTCCTTTTGATTCTCGCATGAGATAGTAACTAATGTGTGATCTATGAATTAACTAAAGATTTTAATGCAGATTACTTGACACAGCTAGCGGTTAAATTTCATGTCATGTATTACCTTCATAAAGATCGGGGATCGACTACTATTTAGATTGTTTATTAACATTGCTATTTTCTTGATAAAACTCTTGATACTAGTGATGTTGGGATTGGTGATGTTTCGGGCGTCGACGGTCGGCGGCGGAACTCCTCTTTTGTGTGATGCTTATGAATACACTTCTCTATCGAAGCTGAAAGGATCGACATTCGACGAAATTTTTTCGGAGACTATATGCGTAAAAGATATACTCTTATCATTCAACGTCGATGAATGTCGGCACTCGACTTCTTTGACTTCCCATACAATTTTCTCTACCTTAATCTTTCACCGATGCCGAACTTCTCAAGTAATCAGGGATAAATCTGGGTCATTGGTTCCTTGATCAATCGTGGTGTTTCTCAAGATGGTTCTTAATATGCTGAAGAGAAACTCAGATATGAAACATATCAAATAAGAAGGTTATCAAGCTCAAACCATGGTGAAAACAATCGAAGGTAGAAGACAAGGTGGTACCCA
>JASDQU010105488.1:193392-203522 GCA_032191745.1 Picea mariana | reverse complement strand
TTACTAGGGTTCGAGCGATAATGTGGTAATACATCTTAAATTATGAAACAAATGTTGTGTGATACAATAGAGATGGATGAATAGAAAACATTTCAGCATTTCTACATCTAATCTATCTATCTATGTGTTCAAATAAGTGTGATTGTGAATGTCATTAGAGCATAAATCTTTGTCTCATTTTTAATTTAAGTTCAATGGATCAACAACTTATGGATTGTAATAACCCAATTCCCATTTAATAATGGCTGGTCAATTTTCTATGACCACACGTCTTTGAGATTATGACCACAAGCACATGTCTTTGAATGTGGATAAAAAGACTTTGAGAACTCCCCCAAAAAATTGCATAATAGAAATATGTCTTTTGATTTTATAAAATTTTCCAATAAAAAAAAATATAATTCGATAGGAAAAATATAAATACAATGATCTCTAAAAATGTTTTCTTGAAACTTCTATTTTAAGTTTAACATATTTTACGTTGGACTTTTTATTTGCACTTTAAGAACTTATTATATAGAGGCTTTGGTGTAAATGTCTTCACACAAAATGATTTGTTTTATGAATTAATTACATCTATGATTTGAGGAAATGTAAGTCATTGGTACGAACTGTTAGGTCACTTGTATTCAACATCTCGGTGGTGGAAAGACACAATAAAGATTGTAAAAATAAAAATTCAAACTTTGGATAATTTTAATAAGTATGGTTAACAATTGTAAAACTATTTAAAAATGAAAAATCATAAATACTACAACACTATCACAATATATATCAAAATTAAAAAAAAAACACACAAAAAGAAGAAAACCACTACAATATAGTATTATATATATAACAACCACATTATGAGCTATGGGTAGCAAGCAAGAATTTCATAAAATAGTATATATATACATCAACCACATTAAATGATGAGCTATGGGTAGCAAGCAAGAAGTTCATCATAGATCTATGAAATAGTATTTAAAGAAGAGAATTGAAAAAGAAAACTCTTTTATATTTAATATTTAAATTGAATTGTTAAAATTAATATTTCATATTGTAATAATAAAATAAATCATAATTACATTATTACATATAATAAAATATTATTATTATATGTAAATTTAAAGAAATTTTTCGATGCGATAAAGAATTAGAAGATAAAAAAAATTAAGATACAATAAGGAGGTGGCCAACCTTAATTTAGAAAATCAAAAGTATTTCATAGTGAAACTGGGTGTTGAACAATTCCCAAAATGTCACGGGAGAAAAGAATTTGTCCAAAAAACATTTTTTCTTAAAGTGTCATGCATATACCCAAATTAGATCATAGTTTCAAAATATTTTCCATAATACTAACCTTCCTAACATTTTAAGTCATCAAAATTATGATGATCTTGAAACACTTATCTTAATAACTTTTGAGCACATAAATAAAAGTTTAAATAAATCCAAATAATCCCTTACATTTCTTAAAATTCAAATGACCAATTTTGATTTTAATAAATATTAATCATTATCATTATCATCATAATTATATCCAAACTTTTAATTTCAATTAAAATTTAATAATTAAAATCAATTATGAAACCAATCATTGTGATCATGTTCTCTCCTTTTTCTTTAATATCAAAAAATTCAAACATCACACTAACCATTTAATAATTCTTCACAAATGAAGAAAAAATAAATATGACTTTTTTCAAACTTATAACTTAATATCTCAACTTAAAGGTCATACATATAAACAAGAGTTGTGGGCACTTGTATTTTGTGATCGATAATGAAATGAAGTATGCTCTTTAGAGTGTTTGTTGTTGGGTAAATGCTATGATTTGTTGGGGTAAATGCTATGAGTTGTGCATCAATTAATTTGGATATGATATTGAGTTGTGTAATTTGGATATGATAATGAGTTGTGTATTAGGGACATTGGTATTGGTAGTTGACAATTACTTATTTTTTGAGTTATAGTCAAACAATATTGGAGTTAAGCAAGGTTGTCCCTTGTCCCCTATTCTTTTTGGCATATACATTCACAAGCTAGAAGATTGCTTGGAAAAAGCAGGTTGCGTCGTCCCTACTCTCACTAGTATAGTCATCAATCTTCTTCTTTATGCCAATGATATCGTTCTTATGGAAAGGAGTCCCTATGATCTTGAAAACCAACTAAGAATCCTCAACGAGTTTTGCTCCAATATGGGTATGACTGTTAATACTGATAAGACTAAGGTCATGATTATTAAATCCAATAAGATCTCTTATGATACCTTCGTATATGACAACAACAACTTGGAGGAAGTGACTTCATACAAATATCTTGGANATTGTAAATCAGTTGATCTTTGGAGTTGGGATAAGAAGAAACTCCTCTTTGAGACTCTTGTTGCACCTGTTATTCCTTATGGATGTGAAGTCTGGGGCTGTAGTATCTCTCGTGAATCTTGGAGAAAGATAGAGCAAATACAAAAGAATTTTATAACCTATAATCTCAAAATTAAAGGAAATACGCCCTATCCCATCCTCCTCTTAGAAACAAGCCTTTCCCCCATTCAGAGCATGGTTGTGACTAGATAGCTAATGTATAAGAACAAGTTAAACAACATCGAAGACAAGAGGCTTCCTAAAATTGCTTCAAAATCGAGTCATAACCACATCGACTCAAACGAGGATGGCATAAAGATGCCCGGTCTTGGCTAAACTATTGGGGAATCATGGAAGACACCATTTTGCAGAATAAAGATACTATTAAAAAAACATCAAATCAAAATTTAAGAAGAAAATGTGGTGTGATAACGAGTTAGAGGAAAAAAGAAAATTAAGGTATTATAAGGATGTAATCAACCCTAATATAGAAGATCGAAATTATATATCTGTTTTGCCGAGTGTAAAGAAAAAAATAAGTATTTCTAAGATAAGAACAAATTCTCACGAGCTCCATAGTGAAACTGGGCGTTGCTCAATTCCTAAAATGTCATGGGATGAAAGAGTGTGTCACCTTTGTGACACTAAGAAGGTTGAAGATGAAAATCACTTTCTCTTAGATTGTCCAGCCTATACCCATATTAGATCTCATTTTAAAAATATTTTTCACACTACCAGCCTTTCTAACCTCTTAACTCAACAAAAGTATGGTGATCTTGGAAAACTTCTCTTAATGATTTTCGAGCACAAAAACAAAATTCTAAAGAATCACAAGTAATCACTTACCCTCTTAAGGTCCGATAGACCAATTTGGTCTTAGTGGACGTTAATCATCATCATCATCATCATCATCATCATATATGATAAATATAAAATAAAAGTAATTTAAAAAGTATTATAATTATAATTGTATTTTTTTTAGGTTATAAAATTTAGGGAAAACCTTAGTACTTCTTATTTTAAGGATGGTATTTAGGTTAAGTATTCGAATTTTCAAAATGCAAGGCTAGTCAACAACAAGGCTCAAATCCATTACAATGATATATTCGTTAAGAGCTCAACATGTCCCAACAACCGAAATTAAAACCATTAACATTATATATATAACTTTACCAATTTAGAAAACAATTTTGAAACATAACCTTTAAATCCACTTCATTATAGATTGACATTGTGAATAACTTTGATGCTAGAATTCTCTGAGGTGTAGAACATACGGTGACACGGTGTTCCGTTAAGGCACACTGTGATGTGAAGTCACTGGTTCGAAACCTCTGGGGACACTAAAAATACAACCATGTTAAGAATTGGTGTGGCTCAAGCCGGGTGTGATACACATGTGATTTTGACAACTTAGATGCCCCTGAATCATGATTTCTCAAGCTACAAGCTAGTCCCGCAAGTCACGAACAAACTAGCAAACAAAAAAAACTTTAATACTAAAAACATTTCCATAGATTAAAATGTCAAAAAACTATGATGAATGTAATGGAAAATATATTATCATTATTAAAGTTAAAATTTTCTATTTTCATAAATTAAAAATAAAAATTAATTAAAATGGATAGAATGGAAAATGTTATATTATTATCAAAGTTAAATTTTATAAAAAAATAATATTTGTTTTAGGTGAAATATTTAACACGTTATAAAGGTAAAAATAAAACTTACATTAATTTCAAAATTTTTAGAATTTTTGAATCGTCAAGTCAAGATATTGGATTATATGTTCGATTACATTTGCATTATTTTTAAAATACACATTTCACGATATTGGATTATACGTTTGATTACATTTGCATTATTTTTAAAATACACATTTCAAAATACTTGTAATTTAGGATTCGACCAATTCATACACATATTATTGGTTTAAATTTAGATGTTTATTGTAAGAGTGTAAAAATTTAATCACTAAACCATATCTTAGTTAACCTTACTTTCTTTGAATTTATTTTAACCTGTGTAATTTCTCAAAGTCGATCATCAAAGGTATATCTTAGTTAACATGGCTTTCTTTGAATTTATTTGAGCATAGTTAGTTAAGATGGCTTTCTTTGAATTTATTTGAGTGTAGTTTCTCAAAGTAGATCATCAAAGGTAGGAGCATAACATAAAACATTGAATTTTAATTTCATATAATGTAATGATGAAGTTTTCTTTACCCTCTTTCTTTTGCGACATGGATTTGAAAGCCCATGCCAAAACTTATTTTCCCCCAAAGGACTTGGTCACTGTAGCATTTCCCATGCACCATAGTGAAACTCATTACTCAATCCATGGGGCCAAAACTTATTTTCCCTCAAAGCACTTGGTCACTCTAGCATTTCCCATGCACCATAGTGAAACTCATTACTCAATCCACGGGGGTTACCAAATACATGAGACACTGAAGACATTAGGGAGCATATTTTTAAGACAACATGTATGTATCACTCCACTCTCAATACATTTTTTAAATTTAAAAATGATGAGAAGTGATAAGATCATTAAGTTGATAATCTTGTGATAGTTGAGTGGATGATTTAAAATGGATACAAACAACCAAATGGTTGTAACACTTAGTACCTAAGTGTAATTTGACAATTAATAAAGTTATATAAAATATTAAAAACAATACATATATAAAAGTAAAAAAGATAGAAGAGATGAAAAACAAGAATTAAATAAAATAGAAAATGAAAATAGGGGAGAAAAGACTAAGGTATGAAAAATTAAAGGTCAGGTGTATTGGCCTTCCCATTACCCCAATTCTCCTTATTTATTCTTGCAGTTTCATTCTAAAAGGGATTTTGGTTGACTACTAGCTGGATATAGTTGGAATAAGAGAAATGAACAACCATTGAATGCTAATTTTCTCTTTTGGGTATTTAGGGTAAACATTATCTTTGTGTGATGAATTTTCTCAATGCCCATGTTAATTGTTGTGCTTGAGTTATTGGTGATTTCTTTGTGTTTAAAATTCTACTAGTAATTGGATTGATGGTTGTGATGAATAAATTCCACTCTAATACATTATATGTGCTCATAAATTTGTTTTCCTATTAATACTCTAAGGTGGGAAGCACGTACTCAGATCCATTAAGAATATAAAAAGAATGATGATTTCTACATCATCATTCATCTGCATGAGAACATATAAATCCATGTTGTGTTTCATAGTTTGAACATCAATCCATCACATCACAAAGATTAAGGTTAGCTAGAAGGATTAATCATGATGGAATGTTGGAGCTTCTTCGATAGTAGAAGAACAATTCTTCTTCTCATTGATTTCTTCATTGCTCATGCATTGATGCTTTCCCTTGTGGAAGCTAATGATATCTTTGAGGGAGACTTAAACTTATACTAAAAATACAAATCATATCCAAAGAAGGAAGGGGACTACTACATATACAAATCATAAAAATCTTCTCTAGACAAGGAAGGTGACCACTACAAATAAAAATAATCTCCTTCTCCTTATTCCTACAAGTCCCCGCCACCACCAACCCAATCACCTCCTCCTCCCTACTACTACAAATATATGCCACCTTCATGCCCATCCCCTCCTCCACCCTATTACTACAAGTCCCCTACTACACCATCTCCATATCCTCCTCCTCCTCCCCCTATTATTAAAAGTACCCTCCTCCTCCCTCTACACCCCCTCCCCCTCCCTATTACTACAAGTCCCCTCCTCCACTTTTGTCATCTCCTCCCCCTCCCTATTACTACAAGTATGCTCCTCCTCCCTCCTCATCCCTATCACTACAAGTCCTCTCCACCACCGTCCCCATATCCTCCTCCTCATTATTACTATAAGTCCCCACCACCCCCATCTCCTTCTCCTCCTCCTTATTACTACAAGTCCCCACCACCCCCATCTCCTTTTCCTCCTCCTCCCTATTTTTACAAGTCCCCACCACCACCATCACCATTCCCTCCTCCAAATTACTACAAGTCCCCTCCACCTCCCTCCCCATCCGCTCCACCTCCTTATTACTACATGATCCAAAAACAATCCAGAGAAGGCTAAGAACAACTCAGAACTCGCAGAGGCAACTCATGACACTCAGAATGGCCTCAATAGAAAGAGAAAGAGAAAAAATTAAAAGTTCCCAAAACTCAGTGAAAATTAAATTATTGTGAAGAGCGCATTGCAAGATTTCTAACTGTGAAAATGACTCGTCAAACAGAGTTACGAATCAAAAGATATTCGTGGTCAAAGTTTGGTCAACCTAGCCGGGTTAGTAGGAGATGAGTCAGCATCCGTACTACTGACATCAGCATCCATACGGATGACGTCAACATCCGTAAAACACACGTGGCAGGAGAAGAAGGTGACATGTGTCATGCTGATGTCAACATGGTGATGTGGTAGCACGAGAGGCTGCCATGTGTCACCCAGTTTTAGCACTTTTAGATTGATTTATGGACCAATAGGATTGTGCCACGTGGAAGTCCATACGGTCCATACAGATGAAGTGGCATAGTGATGTGGCATGATGATGTGGTGCTGACATGGAAGGGAATGACATGGCCGAATGGGAGGCTACCACGTGGCCCAATCAGGGGATTCCACATGGTAGGCAACAAAAGCACAATGACAGCCCATATCCAAATTTTGAAAAATAATAAGGATTGGCGTGTACACCAAATCTGGTGGACCATGCCAAATCCGGCCACGTTCTGATCGTTGGGGTCTTGGATAGAACCACCACCAAATTTGGTGAAGAAAATTTGTTTATATTTATATATATTACAACAACGTTGGTTGAATGTTCTACCTTTTGGGTTTTTTGGCCGGAATCCGACGATGTAAATATGGACAAAATCGATATTTTTTGTTGTTTAAATTGCATTTCTGAATCGATAAATGGATTCATCCTACTGAAAAACCCCTGAGGCACTTGGATTATACAAACTTAGCCACTCAAATATGCAGATCCAACCATTCCTCACCGGATTTCGGGAAAACTCAAACGGAAAAAGTCACCGGAAAACTTCCAAAGAGTAGAACGTTTAGACTAATGCTATTACAACAAACCAAACCAAAAGGGGGAGGCCCAAGGGTTTGACCCCGAGACCTCCTCCCCACATTCCTCCTTAACATTCACACCCAACCCAATGGGTGAACGACCCATGCTTTGTAATGATTGTTGCAGATTTTACTTAAGTGTTAAGTTCGTCGAGCCCGGGGGGGAGGTGCGCATGTGGTATAGATTGGGCACACATTTCGAGGTAGTAAAGTCATTAATTGCAGGTTGCAAAGGGGCATGAAAATTGAGACAAATTTCTTCTTGGGCCTGGGAGTGCTAGAGTCGTATTGAGGCATGGAGACAGTGATTTTTGGGTAATTCGATGCCACAAATTTAGTGGTGTTGTCTGTTTTTTGATCTGAGCATTATTTCTATAGCTTGATTTCAGAATGAGGTATACTTATGTATTTTTCCAAATTCTTTTGCCGAGTTAATGAAAAATCCTACCCATTTGAGTGCAGGACCAGAAGACGTAGTCCACTAGGGATGAACTCTGTTATCAAGTTTTTGTGTTCAGATTTGATGCTTATGTCTCTTCATTATTGATCTTTCCTTCTTTGATCGTGCACTTTAATTTATGCTCATTTAATGCAATTCTTTATAAGTCACTTGATGAAAAGATCCCAGATCATGTTGATATTAGAGTAGTCGTCTTTGACTTGAATTGTTGAGTGTGAATGCTTACTAGGGCCAAGCATAAACATGGTGAAGGAACTCTTAAGAATTTCAATCCTGAAGTTGGTCATGCATCCCGAAGGAAGAAAATGGCTGAAGAAGACAAGCGTGATGAATAGGAGAAAAAATTTCATATGGTCTTTTATCGCATGTCTGAAATGGTCGAACGAATGTATGGATATTACGAGAAGAGAATGAAGAAGAAAGGGAAGAAAAAAGAAGAACAGGTTGATGATGATGCTTTGATAAACCAAGGGGATGGAGGAGATCCTCTTCAGCCTCCATCTTCACCTTCAAGTTCTATTTCTTCTTCCTCTGAGCATTCGTATCATTCTCATCATTTTATCCATAAACCCTCTTTTAAGAAACCATTATTAAAGCTTGATGTAAAATTTTCTTTACCTATGTTTAATGGAGATGCTAATCCTGAAAACATAGATAATTGGATCCGACAGGTTGAAGTATATTGTCGTGTTCAACATATCGATGAAGAGAAAGTTAAAGTGAAATTGGCATGTCTTTGGTTGGAAGGCACCACTCTCGTATGGTGGGAGAGCAAGCTTCAGGACATAAGTAAGTGTGGTAATCTTCTTTCCTCATGGTCGGAATTTAAATTAACGATAAAGAAGCAATTTTATCCATTAGGGTATTTACATAAAGCAATGATGGAATGACAAACTTTAAGGAAGAGTAGAGATCAAACTGTACAAAGTTTCACAGAAGAATTTGGGAAGAAATCTCTTGCATTAAACATTCCTTTGGATTCTTATGAAAATTTAATGAAGTATATTGGTGCACTTCATAGTTGTAATCATCATACTTTGCTCTTGTTTAACCCCACTAGTCTTGACAAAGTTTGTGTGTAACAACCCTAGTTGAACAAATCTGAAGGATTATTAAGTAAAAATTAATTAGGGGATTAATCATCTTAATATGGTATTAATTAAACAACATAGGTATAATAAAACTAATTAAATAATTATTGATTAACTAATGGTTGCAATTTAATTAATTAATTGATTAATTAAACTACCTATTGCATTTAAAAACATGAGTATTAAATTTAATAAATTAATAAGTTATTTAATTAAATTGAAAGGTCACGTACACAACAAGGGGATAAGTTATTAATTGTGGAAGGATAAGATATTAAAGAAAGGGGATAAGGGGGCATTAACGGGAAGGGATAAGGGGTAATAAATGGGTTAGGTAGGGAGTAAATGAGCAGGGGGAAGTTGGTGAAGGAGGGATAAGGAAGGGAAGGAGTTTGACGGGGGGCATTCTACGGAGGTTTGGGGAATGAATTTTGGGGGAGCTCTGGATTTGCAGAGAGAGTGAAGTTGTGGAGTAGGATTGATACAGTGCACCGAAATTGTTGGGGGTTTTGGGCACAGGGGCCAGGATATCTGTTGATATCCTGGAGCTAGGGAGCTACCTAGTTGGCAGGGAGGAACGGTTTTGGGCAGTGTTTTGCAGAAGTGGTCAAGGAGGCAAGCGGCGGATAGACAAACAGATTATTAGCATCAGGTTCAGGTATTTCAAATTTTGCAATTGTTTTTAATCAGTTATGAAAATTTTATTATGTGTTGATAAATTTATAGATGCTTAGGTGCTAGATTAAAAGAATTATCCAATTTTGTTTACGTAAATTCTAATTGGACCCTACATATGGTATCAGAGCCTTGGTTCAAAATATGGAACCAAGGGCCTACCTACCCAATCATAAATTTAAATAAACACTCCCAGCTCCAAGCTCTATCTCTCATTCCCCTCCGCTTAACCTGCAAACAAAACAAAGAAATTTTAAAACAAATATAATATATATATATATATATATATATATAAATGCCACAAGAATGGAAAATGTAAAAACAAATTTACCGAAGTAAAACAAGTGGTAACTTATTTGGGTTTGGCTGGAATTGGATTGAATTATTCCAGGAATATGAAGGAAATTTGGTTTTTCATTTTACATTTATTTATTGCTTATTCCTCTACTTCTCCATCAAACATACTTAGAAACAT
>JASDQU010105488.1:177022-187952 GCA_032191745.1 Picea mariana | reverse complement strand
AGTATGGAGATCTGTCTTGTGGTGGAATTTAATGTTTTTCCTTCAAAAAAAAAGAAAAAAAATAAATGAATATTCATTATTACGTAACTAAACCAAAGTGTTTAAAATAAAATTGTAGAACCAGATAAAAGTAATTAAAGGATTTCTCAAACAATTGATTGGTTTGTTGTCTTTTATAAAAGACTAGCCTTACTGACTAGATTGGATGCATACATAAATTACTAAACGATGACAGTTTGATTATTAGTACATGCACGAGAATTGTATGTACTAGCTACACATGCAATTCTTGTACATATACACTAGTATGTATGAGTTTTCTTGACTTACTTACTAATGTTAGTTACTTTCTATGAATGTGTGAACCATGGTTCTTTTCCTTGTACCATAAGATACCTTAACTTCGAGACGAAGTTTCCTGAAGGGTGGGTGTATGTAACAACCCTAGTTGAACAAATGTGAAGGATTATTAAGTAAAAATTAATTAGGGGATTAATCATCTTAATATGGTATTAATTAAACAGGATAGGTATAATAAAACTAATTAAATAATTATTGATTAACTAATGGTTGCACTTTAATTAGTTAATTGATTAATTAAACTACCTATTGCATTTAAAAACATGAGTATTAAATTTAATAAATTAATAAGTTATTTAATTAAATTGAAAGGTCACGTACACAACAAGGGGATAAGTTATTAATTGCGGAAGGATAAGATATTAAATAAAGGGGATAAGGGGGCATTAACGGGAAGGGATAAGGGGTAATAAATGGGTTAGGTAGGGAGTAAATGAGCAGGGGGAAGTTGGTGAAGGAGGGATAAGGAAGGGAAGGAGTTTGACGGGGGGAATTCTATAGAGGTTTGGGGAATGAATTTTGGGGGAGCTCTAGATTTGTGGAGAGAGTGAAGTTGTGGAGTAGGATTGATACAGTGCACCGGAGTTGTTGGGGGTTTTTGGCATGGGGGCCAGGATATCCATTGATATCCTGGAGCTAGGGAGCTACCTAGTTGGCAGGGAGGAACGGTTTTGGGCAGTGTTTTGCAGAAGCGTTCAAGGAGGCAAGCGGCGGACATACAAATGGATTATTAGCATCAGGTTCAAGTATTTCAAATTTTGCAATTGTTTTTAATCAGTTATGAAAATTTTATTATGTGTTGATAAATTTATAAATGCTTAGGTGCTAGATTAAAAGAATTATCCAATTTTGTTTACGTAAATTCTACTTGGACCCTACATTGTGTGCAAGCCACTAACCTTAAGAACAAGGGAAAGCATGTTCAAGAATATCCCATGAAGAAACCTTCCAATCTCCCACATAAACCTTTCAAGAAGTTTAAAAGGAAGGATAAGAAGACCGCCACAATGACGAGAGAAGGAGGAAAGAAATCTTGCACTCATTGCAAGAAAATCGGTCACGATGATGAACCCTATTGGAAACTGCATCCAGAGAAGAGACCAAAACAATTCGGTGGAAAGGGGAAGACAAAAACCATTGCTATAGTGCAACAAGATCTTGGTTCCGATTTAGGAGATGAAGGAAATATCACAACGGTTGGAGTACAAGGTAAATATTCCCTTCATGCTAGTTTATGTTCCAATAATGAATCTCATGATGATGAATGAAAGAGGAATGAATTATTTCACATAAGAGTTGTATCTAAACACACTAAGATAGATACATTATTTGATCTGGGTTCCCAAGTAAACTTAATATCTGAAGCACTTGTCAAGAAGATGGGTCTTGAAACGAAACCACTTCCAAAGCCTTATCCTCTTGGTTGGGTATGTGATAAAGAAAAACTTAATGTCACCAAACAATGTAGGGTCAGGTTTGATATTGCTTCAAAGTTGATTGATGAAGTGGATTTGGATCTTGTACCACTTGATATATGTGGCATAGGGTTGGGAAGTCCTTATCTTTATGATAGAAAAACAGTCTTCTTTCGTCATGAGAAAAAATACCACTTTACTAAGGGGGAGTTTAATATATTGTTAGAGATGACAACATGAGGGTAAATACAACACTTGTTAGTGCAGGGAAAATTAAAAGACTCATAAACACTAACAAGAGATATGTACTCATGGTCATAAGAGAGAAAGATGTAGGGACATCCGATTATTTCCAAGGATGTGATCCTTCCCATAAAAAGGAATTAATGGATATTGTTTCTAAGTATGATGATATTTTTCAGGAACCAGATGGATTACGTCCTAAGAGGGAAATCCAACATGAAACACATCTTCAGCAGGATTCTCCTCTTCCTAATGCGGGCATGTACAGGATGTCAGTTGTGGAGATGACAAAGATCAAGAAGCAGGTCCAAGGATTATTGGATCAAGGGGCCATCAGGCCCAGTTCATCTCCTTGTGGTTCTCCAATCATGATGGTGCCAAAGAAAGATGGCACATGGTGAATTTGTGTCGATTACTCGGCCTTAAATAAATTCACGGTGAAAAATCGTTACCCTCTTCCTCGTATAGATGATTTACTTTATCAGTTAAAGAATGTTGTTTATTTTACTAAGTTGGATTTGTGCAGTGGATAACATTAAATCAGGTTCACAGAACATGATGCATGGAAAACTTCCTTTAAAACCAAACATGGATTTTTTGAGTGGTTAGTTATGTCATTTGGGATTTGTAATGCTCCGACAAATTTCATGCATGTGATGAATGATGTATTTGGGCCTTTCATAGATGACTTTGTGATTGTATATTTAGACAACATTCTTATTTTTAGCAGGACTTGGGATGAACATGTGAGGCATGTAAAGCAAGTATTGGATACTTTGAAAAGGGAAAAGTTGTATGTAAAATTGTCTAAATGTGAATTTGGAAAGACTTCACTTGTGTACTTAGGTCATATTGTAGGAGGAGGACAATTAAAAATTGATCCTTCCAAAATTGATGTAATTGTAAACTGGCCTGAGCCAAAAAGTGTAACAAGGTCCGAAGCTTCTTAGGTGCAGTCTAGTATTGGAGGAGGTTCATTTCAAACTTCACCTTTATAGCAGCTCCTTTTCATGCCTTAACCGATGTGAAGAACACTTTTCAGTGGGAAGGAAAGCAACAAAAATCTTTCGACACTTTAAAGGAGAAGATCAATACCGCACCAGTATTAGCATTGTCGAATATTCAACATCCTTTTGAGATCGAGACAGATGCCAGTGGATATGCCATGGGTGTAGTATTGATGCAATATCATAAGCATATCTGTTACCTCTCTGAAACTTTTAACCAAGCTGTTGTTAACTGTCCTACATATTGTTAGGTTATGAAAAAGGTATAAATATCTTCCTTTTTCCCACATTTCATGGTATCATTTTGATTGACTTTCCGATTATTTAGAAGTAAATAGAATAGAAAATGAATAATATACCCTTTAGCATTGATTGTTGGAGATTAGATTACATAGATTCTAAATATGATTGGAATTGTCCATTTTTATTGTAGGATTGGTTAAATATTGTCGAACCCAAGATAGCAAGGGGAATCTTGAAGATGCGCAAGCTATTGGAGATTGAAGACTTTATGGCGCAAAGAATTTTTTAAGATAACTGAGTTACTCATTGTAATAGTAAAGAAATCCTAAGGATCTCTTGATCCTCAGGATAGCTTAATTTACCCAGATTATTGTAACATATAAGGGGTAAATAGATCTTGAAGAAAAGAGAGATTTTGCACTCAAGAACAGAGAATATATAATTGCTATGCGTTAGCAGTTTTTTGTAAAAATGTTGTACCAGCTATGAAATCAATAGAAGTCTCGAGCAGTTTTTCCATTTTTATATACTGAGTTTTTAATAACAGTGTTTCTAAGGACCGAGGGCCCAGTCTGAAGGAGCTACTGTTCGATCTGTAATTGCATTAGCTCAAATTTTGTCTTGTGATTCAATTTTCTTTTATAGTAGTTAACAAACGCATAAGTGTGTGATGGTTTCATGTCAATTGCAAGAAACAGATATTCCCTACAGTATTGAACGATTGTTGTTCCAATTCCCATTACTGAGATTCGATGCATGAAGGTTCCTCATAAGTTCACATTTGTTGTTCCTTTCATAAGTTTACATTTGTTGTTCCTTTCATAAGTTTACATTTGTTGTTCCTTTCATTAGTTTACATTTGTTGTTCCTTTCCTCTAGAATATAGTTGTTGTTCCTTTCAATAGAAATATGATTGTCATCTCTTTTCAGTTAGATTACAGTCTATGTTCCGTTCCATAGATGGAGTAATTCGCTTTTTTCTTTTCAACAATTCTGATTCATAATGATAGCGATTCCTGCAAGCCTTTATCTAGATTCAATTACTGCTCTTAAAATGAATTCAATATATTAGCTAGTTCCTTTCCTTTTGCATAGATTTAGATTTCAATCCCTAGAATATTTAATGAATGTTTGAGGAACTTGATTGTTGACAAACTCAGATCTTCTTTCGCTACACGATTTTAGCCTCTATAAGCTATCTGCATAGACTTTGCCGATATTCTTTGAGATAAAATACAAATCCTCAGGTTGATAAATTAATGTTAAACTAAGGTTGTTTTTAGACATCTTTAGAGATCAACATTTTGGCACCGTTGCTAAGGAAGAATGTCAAAGGTAGCATAGATTGTGCCTCTAGAGGATGAGGTACTGAAGACAGAAGGTAAGAACCTATGAAGGAAATAAGTAAGATACTTATACCAGCGCCTACCTCCAGCTGATGCATTAAAAGGTTACATAGGTGTTTTTTTTTTCTTTTCGATTTTTTTTTCCTTTTTGTTGTGTGAAGTGTGTATGACTAAGAAGAAAGATCTTGAAAAACCAAAACCTCCACCAAAAATTACCAAACCCCAGGGCTCGGTGCTCCTTGGAAGAATTACTTTCATAGACAACATCATCCAAAAAGTAGAATCTCAAGCCTCGGTTGGACCTAGAAAAGGATCCACCCAAACCCCTCAGGTGGTAGATTCACTAACTGAAACCCACACTGAGATTCATAGCAAAATTGAAGGGACTGAGCAAAGTTTTCATATCACAAATATCCCACCCCTCAACCCTTTAGGAGAGGGAAACTCTTGTAACTTGGAGTAAGGAGAAGGAGAAACTAGTGGGATAACTAAGACAGACCCACCACCCAATCCTGAATCTCTTGCAAAAGAAGAAGGCATACCTGAAATTCCAGACAGAGGGAGTGCAATCAGATCCCCTAGAAGATCAGATAACCAATCAATTCAAATAAAATATCCAGATCAAGAAATCCCTAAATATTTCTGGCATATTTTCAATCAAATGGCACAACCAAATCCACCATGTCCCCAGACTTCCACTTTGGAATATCCGATAGTGGATCCAATTTCCAATGCCCCCATGAAGGCTATTCCCCTACAAAACCTGCCAACCTTTCATGGATTAATCTCAGAAGATTTGGACGCATTCTTATTTGAATTTGATGTCCTATGTAGAGGATATGATTATACCTTTGAACCCCAAAAATTAAAATTGTTCCCCTCCACTTTGAAAGGAGCAGCTCTATCCTAGTTCATGGGATTAGGGGGAGGAACTATAAATTCATGGGATGAAATGAAACAAGCCTTCTTGACAAAATATCAGGATTATTGTAGAACCAAAGACTGAAAAGATGAAATCTTTCAAATGACTGCAAAAGAAAATGAATCATTAGAAGAATATGTAGAGATATTTCAATATAATTTACAAAGATCACCCTATGGCATTCTACCAGGGGAAGTACTTAAGGCAACTTTGATTAAAGTTATGAAAGTTGAATGGGTAGAAATGTTGAATTTAATGGGGAAAGGTGATATTTATCAAGAAACTTATGATGACATTGTCCTATTGTGCATCAAGTGCTCAAGAGGAAGTTCATGGACCAGATCAGGGATACGTACCCCCTTCACCAGAAATAACAATATTACCAGCGGGGGTGTTACTCGAGCTGAAGTTGGTAATATCTTAGAAAACTTTAAAATAGACATTCTGAGCACTCTGACTACACAATTGGATGTGTTGTAGGCCAAACAAAAAAAAGTAGAAGCAGAACAAACGTTAGCTATATTTTTCCACAAGTGCAGAAGGAAACATGGCCCAAGGGATTGACCTTTGGACACAGTTAGGGTTTGCGCTATTTGCGCCAAGGATCACGACACAGAACAATGCCCATCGCTTCTTGGACTGAAAGTTGTCTTTAGGGAAGAAGAAGAAGAAACAAAACCATTATATCTAATGTCTCAGTGTCGTCAATGGCAGAATCAGCCCCCAAATACATTGCAGGACCCTTTCTCTTTCTTCCCTGGGCAGTATAACCAGCAAGCTCTTGGAAAAACATGGCAGGGTTAGCTGTTTACTAATCAAAACTGGCAACCCCAGCAATATCCACCTATAAATCCCACTTGGAAAAAACAATCCACTGCAATCCCTTCTTGGCAGAATCAACCAACTACAACTTTTACCTGGCCTAACTCACAATATCCCACCTCATCCTGAAAAAACTCCAATAAAAACATTTACCCTTCACAGTGGCCCAACATGACTACCCAAAACCCAAATTGGAATCAGAATTGGCAGTGCCCCATGGGGATAAACAATACACCCATGGGGATGGCCCCTCAAACTCAGTCTACGTTACAAGCCCCACTTCAATTGTCCCAAAATCCATAATCCCAATTGCGCCCTCAACTACCAGCCCAAACTCACCCAATCCAAATAACAGACCATCTCAGCTCGTCCAGATTATGGAAAATGGAGAAGGAGAGATCAACTCAGTAGGGTGCAGTGAACTACGATTAAGGTCGAGATGAATAATATCCCCTGAAGAAAATGATGTTTTTCAAGCGTAGGAGAAACAACCAACAATAACACCTCCGATTGTGGAAATAACAGAAGAAATCAAGCGGGGGGAGGCACAGTCGAATCAAAAGATCCTGATAAGGGTACAACACCTTCCCCTCCATTCCCTGAAAGATTGATGATAGAAAAACTGACCGTATATCCCAACTTCGACCTTGTAGGGAAACTCAAGAATTTATATATCAAGATTCCACTCCTGCAAGCTCTTTAGGACATCCCAATCTATGAAAAAACAATCAAAGAGCTATGTGGGATAAAAACCGTTATAAAAATTAAAAATCCATCATCAACAGTCCATGTGGTAGGAGCCTTATCTGATCTAATTTTAGGTAGACAAGAACCAGTTAAATATGCAGATCCGGGGAATCCCATAGTAACAGTTCAGATCTAGTGTTGCTTTTTTCCCAATACACTAGTTGATTTGGGAGCAGCCATCAACATCCTGACTATGGAAACTTGCAATACCCTGGGTTTTAACTCCTTCTAACCCACAACAATAATGCTGTAGTTGGAAGACCAATCGGTAGTTCGACCAGTTGGCACATTATATGATATATCCATCTCCGTTGACTCTTGGGAATATCTGGTGGACTTCCTCATCATCAATCCAAAAGGTGGACTTGAAGGGCATCCATTGATACTAGGCAGGCCATGGCTTGCAACAGCAGATGCGTACATAGGATGTCGAACAGGAAATATGACAATCACTAGAGGGGTTATCATGAAGAACCTCATTTTATATCATCTTGCTAAACCTAGTCCAACTTTCGTATATCCAAAATTGCCACCACCACGATACCCATAGAGAGATTTAGGATCCCTTCTTACGCAGGAAGAAGCCCTCAAACCTAAAAATCAGTTAGAGGATGACGTAATCAATGGGTTTATCAATAATCTGGCCACCATGAGCAACCCAGCCTGCTAGATGCTCCAAGCTTTTCTAGACTGTGAAGCACAGGGGACCTGCTGGAAGATTTAATGGAACAACAAATTCCAACTGCGGTCGTTCATAACAGCAAACCCGTCGAAATCACACCCAGGAGACCTCTAAACATCAATGCCAATTTAGATGAACAACATCAACAAAAGTTAATTCATGTCCTCTCCAAGTACTAGCAAGCTTTTGCATGGGAATATTCTGATATGAAAGGTATTGATCCACAACTCTATACACACCACATTTATGTTGAAAAAGAAGCCTGACCTATCCTCCAGCCACAGAGAAGATTAAATCCTCACCTCGGGGATATCGTTAAAGAATAATTACAAAAACTATTAGATGTAAATTTTATATATCCCATCTCAAATAGTCGATGGGTTTCCCCACTAATGATCGTCCCAAAGAAAAATGGGAAATGGCACATCTTTGTTGACTACAGGGAACTTAACAAAGCCACTCAAAAAGACCACTTCCCTTTGCCTTTCATTGACCAGGTCCTAGACACTTTGGCAGGAAATAAATTCTCTTATTTCCTAGATGGTTTTAGTGGGTACAATCAGATTCAAATTGCCCCAGAATATCAAGATACAACCACATTCACATGTCCCTGGGGCACTTTTGCATATAGAGTATTACCATTTGGACTTTGTAACGCTCCAACCACCTTTCAAAGGGCCATCCTAAGCATATTCAACGATCTAATCAGAAAAGGAATTGAAGTCTATATGGATGATTTCACTCCTTATGGCAACGACTTCGATCAAGCAATGAATAACCTGGAGAAAATACTAGAATGATGTATCACGACCAGGTTATGTTTAAGCCACGAAAAGTGTCACATGATGATGACAGAAGGTGTGGTACTAGGGCATTATATATTTGCAGATGGAATTAGGGTAGACCTAGCAAAGATAGAGGTAATCCTTAATCTTCTCACACCACACACACAAACTGAGGTACGTAGTTTCCTTGGTGGTTTAGGATACTATCGTAGGTTTATGGAAAATTTTTCAAAAACTGTTGCACCTTTACATGCTTTGACTGGTAATGTAGAATTTTAGTGTTCTCACAAGTGTGATTTGGCATTTGCAGGACTCAAAAAGTTGATCTCAACAACACCGGTGTTGAGGGGTCCAAATTGGAAAATACCATTCCACATTTCCACCAATCCATCAGATATTGCCATAGGCGCTGTCCTTGGACAGGAGGAGGAGAAGAAACCTTACACAATTTATTTTATTAGCAAGAATATTAATCCAACTGAACTTAATTATACAGTAATAGAGAAAGATTTTTTAGCTGTTATACATGCCATCAATAAATTTCGTCATTATATAACAGGTTATCTGGTCATTCTATATACTAACCATTCTGCTATCAGATATCTGGCTAATAAACCAATTACTAATGGACGGGTCACTTGATGGTTGTTATTATTTAAGGAATTTGATATCACCATCAAAGATCAACCCAAGAGAGAAAACCTTTTCGCAGACTTCCTATCCCGCATACCCAAAACAGATGACTCCTTAACAGTCGAAGACTGATTTCCAGATGATCATCTGTTTGTCGTTACTACAAGCCACCTTGGTACGCTGACGTGGCAAATTACCTGGAAACAGGAAGATTACTAGAACATCTTTCATCGAAAGAAAGAAAGTTGATCGTCCAGCGTAGCACATGATTTGCCTGGATCAGCGGATATCTCTTCCATACAGGAGCTGATCTCTAGATCCGCAGATGCGTATGAGATGACGAAATCTATGACATATTAAAATTTGGACATGATGAGCCCTATGGTGGGCACTTTGCAGACTGCAAGACTGGACACAAAATTCTACAGATGGGCTATTATTGGCCCTCAATATTTAGAGATGCGAAGAAATACGTCCAAACCTGCGATAGTTTTCAACGGATGGGAAAACTAGGTCAGGCTGATGAAATACCTTTGAAAGCACAAGTAGTCAAGGAACCATTTGAGAGATGGGAACTAGAATTCGTTGGCCCCTTCAACCCAAAGTCAAATCAGAAGGCCTATATTCTAGTTGCAACGGACTACATGACTAAATGAGTAGAGGCAAAAGCCTTGCCAAATGCAACAGAAGAAGTAGTCATCAAATTTCTCTTCAAATTATTCGTACGCTATGGACTACCAATAGAGGTAATTACTGATGGGGGGTCACAATTTACAGCTCATAGAATCACCACCACCATGGATAATTATCATGTCAAACACATAATTACTTCTCCGTATCATCCACAAGCAAATGGGCAAGTAGAAAGCACCAACAAAGTCCCGGAGGCAATCCTGACAAAGACTGTCTCAACAAACAGACAGAATTGGGCTTCTGAGCTCCCAAATGCCTTATGGTCTTACTGCACAACATGGCGTAATACCATTGGCTACTCTCCTTACCATTTAGTCTATGGAAAAGAACCCATCTTTCCAATCGAGTTTGAAATCAAGACTCTAAGGATGGCCTAGGAAATCGGACTGGATCTTACAAAAGCACATAAACAGTGCCTTCAACAACTCTAAAAATTAGATGAAGAATGCCTGTCTGTTGTAGAGAGCACAACCATTATTCAGCAATAGAGATCAACCTAGCACGATAAGAATATAAAGAAAAAACTATTAAAAAAAGGAGTTTGGGCGCTCCTCTATGATTCCAGATTTCAGGATTTTTCGGGAAAATTATAGACACGATGGCTAGGACCATACAAAATCAGTGAAGTCCATGATAATGGAACAGTTACGTTAAGCACCATCAAGGGGTTCAGATTTCCATTTTGGGTCAATGGACACCAACTACGACTCTATCATCGACTGCCATCAAAAGAATCTTTCTACCAGGAGGTAAGTAAGGACCCTACCATTCAAATTTTGACTGGCTGGGAAGGTAATCCAGCCACCCCAACTCCATAAATACTAAAATCTATTGACATTGTATATACTGTATATAATTTTGTTTATTTTTTTTTTATTTTTTTCGACAGTCATTCCAGAAAATCAAAACTAGGGAGGATAACCATGATGAACTCAATTAGCACCCTTTTCTGTTCCGAACTCTCACTTCGTCTCATTACCCATACCTTGTCTTCTCCAGAGAAATGAATATGTCATGATTTAGCAACGGCAA